>JAQFZQ010000276.1:0-39111 GCA_034696005.1 Glomeris marginata | reverse complement strand
TATAAAATTGATAATGCGAAAATGCCATTGAAAAACGACCATGTTACGATGCTTGTAATTTACTTGGAAATGTCCTGTTATAACTAATTAATTGTTGCAAAATTCAGGATCTTGACCAGTGCAATTAACATATAACAAGTGAATAAACTGGACACATAAATAATATGGCATAAGTTATTACATGAAATGCCATCATAAACTCGCTGCACATAAAAAAGTTACATTCCTAGCGAGTTCCAGTTATGTATTTCTATAATTAGACACACTTCACAGATTATAACTTCAACATGTTCATCATTAAATGTATAAAATGTCATGTACAAAAAAACGACAATTTATAAAAATAACTTAAAATTCAGATACGTAATTAGAAAATGTAAATTAAGGAATTTTACAGTACCAAACTTTAAATTTTTAAAATACCTATGCTGATACTTATTTGTTTTATAACTTTTACAGGGTGAGTACTGATACTGGATACTTGAAATCCTGGAAATATACTGGAATGATTTCTTGATCCTTTACATAATATTGTTTATTGATTTCAGTGTTCCTCTTCTAATTTGCTTGGACTTTCGCATTTCAATGGTTCATTTCACTTCATCGGTTTTTAAGGTATTAATGCTATAGTTTGTCATGTAACTATCGTTCACTTTATGTATTTTGTGTTCTAAAAAAAATCCTTGAAAATACTGGAAAAATATAAAACTGTTCCCAGTGTGTCTGTGTGTGTTGGGGGGGGGGGGGGGGGAGAGCGCTTAAGAAACGTTCAGGGGAACATGTTTATAATACAGTGAATTCATGCCAGGCACAAAAGTAGGCGAGTGCTCTATGCAAGCCATGGTCCAAAACGACAGCCATGTGATAAACATGTCTGCTGCCATCACGCCAGTTTGGACATGAAATGGGTTTGGACATGTATAGGGAGTGGGACATCCATTTTAAAAGCCCGCATGTATCACGTGATTTGAGCTGGAGCTGTGTGTAATTTTATTTTCCTGGTGCCCATATGTACGCTTTACACAGTGCAAACTGGATCCAATTACCTACTTCTTGTAGAAGGTATACATTAATGGGAAAATTGTATGAAATGTGCTGGTGGATGCATACAAATTTCACTCGAGTATTGTAATCATTTTGTTGTTTCAGGCCAATTTTGTTTTATATATACCTCAGCTAGGCTTTACGTTATAGCTATAAGTGAAGTGCATGACAGGTTTTGTAAGGTACTATATACCATGTACACGAAGTAAATTCAACCAAGGATTAAACCATTTCAAATAAAACAAGACTGGTAAAAAATGTTAAAATTAGTATAACAAAGTTATTAGTAATTTCTCAGCTATTCCTTAAGGCGGCTTCACTTCGGCATACAAACGCGAAAATAGGAAAAATGCTGGTATAAAAAATACGGATTAGATTATGTGAAAAATAAAAATTATACAGTTGTAGAGGGGTATATAGGCAACCCACTGATAATTTGTTTTCTAATATCCCACCAAAACTAATGTTTAACAAAAAATTGTAGAAAAAATACATTCAAAATCTGCGCCGGTAACATATTTTTCGTTAAAAAAAGGACTAGACTATCTCACATGGTGTCAAAAAATTCATCTTTAGTAGCTCCTCACCACATCATCTCTATATTCGAGTTTAATGTTACCGTTTTAATCAGAAATTGGAAAAACTATACTATACTACAATATATTTAGCATTTTGACTCAATTCTGCTCTTAAACTGAATTTCATCTAACGAGTACTGTTCCATTTCTTTTGTTTCGTTTTTGATACATACATATACTTCCTTTTATTATTATGTACCTCATAAAATAGGACATGAAACAAATTGCAGTCCAGGCTGCAATTCGAGGTGTGGATAAAATCCAAGTTGCATTGGAGCTCATGTGTGCATTTGGGAATAAATGAACTGCAGGGGTTGAATTTCCTTTTCTGGGACATATATGGGCGTGAAAAATATATCGATAAAAGGTTATACTGCTACTACTACTGCTAGCTATAGTAGGTACCTACAGCAAAGTTTGCATTGTTGTTGCTTTGGCAACAGGGAAACGCATCGTTACGTCAGTGGGGCGGAAAAGTTGACAATTTAAATTTGCAATCGAGTGTGTTGGACGAGCACACGACGACATTTTAGTGCAAATGAGAAAGGAAAGGGCAAGTTTTTGGAACCTGAGGCACGTGATAGACGCTGACATTTTCCTGGTCTTTCACATAGTCTTTGCAACGCACTTTTAAAGAGGTGATGGGAGACGAGATGCCCTGGGGAAAATGCTCCTCTAAAAGACCACGTAGCAGTTGAAGCGTCAAAGAAATTTCAAACAAGAAGAAAAACGTAAAAAGACAGCAGCACCCAACAAAAGAAGAATGCACCGAGACGAAATTTGAGAAATTTTTTCTCCCTCCATCTTGTCCTATAGCTCCTCTAGCTCTCCTCTTTTCTCTTTTCACTCTTCCAATTCCCTTCACTTCCCTTCCTTTTCCCCTTCACAACATCTACTATATAGTATAGTAGCATGCAGGTGTTGTGTACTAGCTGCATGCATGTACAGCACAAGAAAACAAAAACAAAATCACGTTTCCACGCTAAATTTCCTCGTAAAAACAAACACAGACACACAACTGTCACTGCACCATGCAGAGATATATATAAAAATGGCAACTGCATGTTGGCAACAGGAAATGAAATCAGAAAAAAAAACAAAATCCGAATTGCTTAGTGTGGAGATTTATTATACATGCATGTAAAATGCCGAATTGGCATTTTACGACTACGGTATTGCATAATTTGCTGATATAGATGTTTTTATATGTATTCAAAGAAACTGAGTTTTCAATACGTGGCTGCTGCATTTATCAAATTTAACATTTTTCATATTACTATACATTAATTCAATTGATACCCTTTTAGATGAGTCCGATTTAATAAGATTGGGAGCAAGAGCGTCATTGTGCTAAATGTAATCCATGTAATGGCGGCCATTGTAGGACCACGGCTTAACCAATCAGCTATAAGTCTCATCTAATTGAGGTTTGTTGGCAACAAAGATGGATAAACCTTGCTGCAATTCAATTTATATTGTTATGCTCAGTGAACTGCTCAATAAAGTAAAATTAAACTTGTGTTTTTAGATTATTTCTGAAACATTTTATTCTTATAGTACTCTGGATGTTTCACTGTAATCCACAAAGTATCACTATATATGTAGTCGGAAAATGAAACTTTTCCAGTGTATTACAACATTTAAACATGTCCTAAAAATGCAAGACAGACATAGTAATCTTCAAAACATTTCATATTATTGATTACTTTCATGGGTGGTCCATCTAAATGTTCCAGACAACTATTAAATTTATCTGTTTTAGTCATTAAGTCGGCCATGCCACTTCCAATTCTGTGACCTTCAATGTTGATTTCAAGGTTGTTGAGGTCCCATCACTTAAATATATCCAGATTTTAATCCCTAGGTCCCCGTGCTGAATTTTATGTTGTGTGAATCGAATTCAGTGTAATAGAATTGCAATGACAAGATCTATGAACTTTATCACTTCACCACAGTGCTTGGTGTTGTACAGTGAAGTGAAAGTTATTCAGTCCCCCATGTCAATGCTATGCAGACAAGTTTTCACTTGAGAAGTTTTCTGGAATCAGATTTTCCACAATTCAATAATACATGTCAATGCGCACCAGATGCTATAAGTCTGATGGATACAACTCTTGCACATGCATGCATCGCTTCCTTCAGTGCATTTGGATTGGTCATGTCACTTATTGACCATTGGCAAACTCGGATCAGAGATTAGGCAGATTTTTGTTAAAAAGTGAATTGACACGGTTTTGTAAGGTACCCTGAAATTTGACATGCACTATACATATATGATCTTTGGTAGATGTATTAGTATTTATATGGAATGTGGTAATTTGAAATGAGTTTTGCACATTCTATTAATAAAACTTGTGCTTGCATATTGTGGTAGACAAATGTGTATGTATACATTATAATCGATTTGTGCTTTGTATACACTTTTCACATGTATAATCTCTCAGCAAATGTTACCACCTCAATATTACACATTGCACATACATGCAAAACATGCAATACATCTCATTAAACATCGTTGAAACTTCAGACAAGTTATTATTGTTATGTTATCTGCAAGTGCCAATATTGATATTAGTAACCTCCATTTTCTGAATGTTATATACAATTATTTTGGTTTTCTACAAAATGACGCCATTTCGTTATCAAAAAAACGCCTTCTCACAGACGAAGGATAAAGTTATTTTGCACAACTCCACTGGCAAAAGCGCCGTTTCACGATGCTTCTCGACAAAATCTTACAAATGCATGTTTGTTTGAGCTCTAAGTTCTTTCAAAGTTTTACAATATATGTATATACAATCAAATGCAAGAGTTCTGAAAATTATTCAATGTTTATTTTCAAGTAAATCCAGTCAAAAACCAAGGAACTACTATTTTGGGGAGGGTTACTGTGATATAAGCAATGCAAGAATGCAACATCCAATCAGGAATTGGCGTCATCTTGAGCTGCAAATTACAGTAGATAATACACTATACATATCACAACCGAAAGGCAGCCATTATGCCAGTCAGATTAAGCTTTAGTACATGTCTGACAGTTTATTTAGCACTCCACACATACTTGTGTCATTGTGCATGCACATATATTTTGCAGGATCAACAGTTTTATAATTAAGAGTATATATCATGCATGAAGTCAACAATGTCATATATTTATGGATTAAGCTATATGTATAAGTAATGTTTCTTTTCGCTTCATGAAAGGAATTTTGGTGAACTACAAGCTAACAATTTAAGTGTGAAACTGCAAGTTGATTGTGGTCAGTTTTGGGGATTTAACCTCCAATTTCACGCACATTCAACGCTGACAAGAATATATGTAGTGTTATGTATGAAGCACGAGTCGGTAAGCACTAATGGTGCAATTAGATACATATGTAGGTTGGGCAATATAATCAACTATATAGGCCCCATTTTGTTGCTCATAGCGTGAATAACCGAATATAACCGGAAGTGAATGTATGGGGCTCATCATATGCGGATTTAAGCCCATGCCCTAGGCTCAATGGACAGAAGTATAGGCCTAGCTGTTAAACCCCTATATATACTGTATTTGTAGGTATATATATATCGTCAACGGCAATATGAACAAATTGCTTCAAACAAAGGATTAATTTATAGCCTGCAAAGCGGATTATTGTTTAGGCGCTCCTTTGCCGTTTTTCAACATCACTAGGGACTGTATGTGAAGAACATTGCGTGATATTATCTCTATGAAAACACATTACTGTACTGTGAAAAAGTGCCACCATCCACAATAAGGAGGAGCAACATAATCTCTTTATACCCAGACCTTTTTTTATATACATGTAACATATTTAGGTCGCATGTGCTCAATCTCCAACTCAGCAAATTAATTGCAATTTCAATAAAGGATAAATTTCATTAAACCTAGCTTAAAAAACGAAATAGTACAGTATATCAGAAAAAGCACCAATGTATGCATACAATATGGATTATTAGAGGGGGTAAATAAGTTAGGAGGTTCGAATATCTAGCCGAGGTTAAAATTACACATTAGTTCACCTTTAAAGTCTCGTATATTATCAAATTCAGAACACGAGGTTATTATCAATTTACTTTATTTTACTATTTAATTTCATTCGAGACTTTACATTTAATTGAGAAACGGTGAAATATGCAACTCAGAAACCAGAAATTGTGTAAAAATGGTTCAGTTTCATATAGAGTGAGTGCTGCATGTATTCTACATACATAAATGCACAGGGTTATTTGAATACAAAATTAATGTGGTTAATATTTAATAAGTAGGGAAGAGCCCACATGTTACCATAATTTATGACCGAAATGGAAGTCACAGAGGCACAATGGATTTGAATTTTGCAACATTTCCTGTGCAAATAATATGTAAATTAATATTATGACCGTATAAGCTTAACAATTGAAGCTAATGGAGTTGGGAAATTGAAATGACCAATAAATGAGATGATAGTTATTTCTGAATATTTAATGAAATCGATACAAGCGGATCATTATTATTTTTTAAATGTAACGGCTCACATTTTTTAAAAATTGCAAGTGCAGAGATGTATTATACTATATGAACAACGAATTCTCAAACTAAAATGAATCGTGTTGAACTGTATTCAGAGCAGGTTTTATTAAATTTAGCATTTTAATTCATGCAGAAAATAAAAATAAAAATAAACAAAAAACGAGATAAATCTTAAATACTTTTCACTAAAAGCATGCAGATGCACTAATGATCAGATCAATCATAGTTTTCAGTTAAAATGCTTGAGGGTGTTGAATGCTCAACAAATAATTATACTCTGTTCAAATGCAAAAGAGCTGGATTGGCCACGCCCAACCAATGGGAATGCAGAAACCACTCCACTCAGTATAGTTTGACAATTTCTAGTAAATATGAATGAAGCTGCTTTGCTCAAATAGTGTGGGGTAGCTACATTAGTTTGATATAATAAATTTCCTACCCTATAAATTTGTATTTAATGTACAATATTATTTTGGTAACAAAAATATGTAAATATTTAACTATATTAGTTTAGTTAAAAAACATTGTCTCGCCATATGAATACATTATCCATTTTTACATTGTACTATTGCAAGTTGCCATTGCCAAATAGATATCCTGGTATATTTGATGTTTTCCTCAAAAAATAACAATTTGGCTCAGCTTCTGAGGTTTCAAATTAAAAGGAACAATTTCAAAGATTTGCTCTGAAGACAAAGTGCTGCAACTCTTCAAATACAATTCTATAGAGATAAAAAAACATTATGCAGAAAAACGACTATCTTGAATACATAAAACTTCCTTTAAAGCATCGTAGATCTCAGTTTGGGAATATTTTCGCTTCAGCTATTCCAATATGGGTAAATAAATCAAATATTCGGGCCATATCAGGCCTGTGATATTTTTTTGTTTCCAAATTGAAATCCTATATTTTAAAAAGAACCCATAGGCATTTTTCGAGTCTTTCTTGCATAAAAAATCCAACACTTTTATCATTCATCGTTTGCATGGATTCTGGCCAAAAAAAATAAGAAAGAAAGAAAAAAAAAGAAGGAAAAAATGCACAATTTTTCACGTTTCACCGACTATAAATATGAAAGTGTCCCAAGATGGCTGGAAACAGGAAATGACAAGGTGCCGGATGTGCATTTGCGACGAAAAATAAACGTGTCACTTGTGAAACACTGGTTGAGATATACTTCATATAGTGCTAAGTGGCCAACTGGTCATCCATAGTTGCAATATACTCTGTGATGGACATTGCTCAAATATGGCGATCCCATTTCACAATGTAGCAAAACCAGGTTCCATGTTTTCCCCCTCTTTTACTTTCTCCTTTTATTTCCTGTGGATCAACTCAGTCTATTGATTTTTGAGCCACTTCGATTGCAGGTATTAAGTTGCAGTTGAGAGCAATAGTCCATTAGTATATACTGTATATATATTTTATTTACGTTCGTATCAAGATAGAGAAAGATTTGCAGCTGCTTTCCCTTAAAATCGTATACATTTTATACATTTCATACACTTTTTCCGGATGTAAAACGGCTATACAACATTATAACGACCTCAATTCAAGCATATTTATTAGGAATCAAGTTAAAGAGATAAAATTAGCATCATAAGTAACGGAATTCTGCTGATAAACATGCAGAAAGTGATGCTTTTATTGTATGTTATATATTTTATTACACAGTTGGGGATTTGAAGGTGCTTTGTAGTGGGGGTCATACATAAATGATGTTACATTTAAAATAGACTGATATATTGCAATGTGACCATAGTTCTAAAATTTGACAGTTTTCATTTAAATTACAATACAAGTTTATGAAGAGCAAATATATTCTACCATAGTCCTACATTTACTTTTTGTTCTACATTATAACAAAGTTCATTAACTTGTGCAGCACACATGATTACCAAATTCTAATTTTCAACATGTTTTCTAAATACTTTTAAATTTTTTTACAATTTGATGAGTTGAGGCTCAGAACTTAAGTTAAACTGCAAAACAGTGCTTACAAAAAGCAGACAAGACTTTAATGACATTAAATAACGTTTAAATTGGTAAATTGGAGTTGATAGGAAGTGACATGTAATCTGAAAAACAATGACGTTGGACTCCATTTTCGAGGTCATAGAGTTTTCATCTCTATATCTTTATGCTATTACTAAACACAGAGTTCATTCCACCCGGGGAAACCTGGACCTGGAAGATCTGGAAACTCAGAGCATTTAGATTTTAGCTAAACATACAAGAACAACTTAATGGGGAATTTGCTAAAACTGGCATTCAAACTATACTGTACACTGAACTTTTGCACCAGCAGGATTTCCATAGATCTGGCTAATTTTATTGCTGTGCCCTTACATAAAATAACACCTGCATATATGCTCTGAAAATCACTAGAAAACCTGGAAATCTCAAGGAATTTAATGAAAATCACAATTTAGTATGTATGACTATACTAATAATGTTTTAAAACATAAACCATCAATTCCAAATTAAAAGTTTTAGATCACATGATGGAATTATTATTCAGAAAAAAACATTATTATTCATATTGCCCCATGATATATGTCGCGCAATACGAAAATCTGAAATCCCATCGCTGCACGTAAAGCTACGCAATGCAGAGAAAGAGATACATTTCTTGGGATTTCATCCCCCTGACACCTGAAAAGCGAAATGTTCCCATCTTTATGTCACGGAATAAGGGAGAGAAAAAATAATTTGCATGTCATATGTATAACGTTCATGAGGGTAAGTGGCAAGAGCGCTCTTGGCTGGCACCCATGTCGAGCAATGGCCGC
The DNA here is from genome assembly GCA_034696005.1 of Glomeris marginata. Taxonomy (NCBI): domain Eukaryota; kingdom Metazoa; phylum Arthropoda; class Diplopoda; order Glomerida; family Glomeridae; genus Glomeris; species Glomeris marginata. The sequence continues at coordinate 30,180 of JAQFZQ010000276.1, read as the reverse complement.
CAACTGTGGGGGAATACTAGTACATGCAGTTAGATATTCATCTCACATAGTGGGAAAACGACTGGGATGTTTGAGTAAAACGATAGGCAAGTTTGTCTAATAGAAAACGTCTGTTGGGGAGAAAGCTAAAGTATGGTTTGGGGTGTGCATGCATGCAAGTAAAGCCGAGTATTGAGATTGCCAGAGGGTTTTCGGATCAATCAATGGTAGCGATTGATCGAGGAAGTGGTGGCATGGCCTGGTGGGAGGGTATAGTAGGTCTATTGCAACGTCACAGACATGTAAAAAGCACTGAGAAACTTGGTAATCCCTGCTTTAATGTGACTGCAAGCGCAAAACGGCCAAATAAAGAGGCGCATTTTGACGATAATGACTGGCACAAAACTGGCGACTCAATTTTACACTTTTGTGTATACTTGCCACTAATATGTGTGTGTGCATATGCTGCATGCTCACAATAGCACCACATGCCATTGTGCCCCAAATTGCACACTGAAACTTCATTTTACTGGCGACCAAAGGAGGAGGAACAACAAAAAAATCATTTTGTTCAACAATGTGTGATGCACAGTTCCATTTATCATCTTATTTGTCAAACCCGAATAATACAGTTGTTGACGAATATACTATAGCTCTATTATAGCAAATCTTAACTTAGTTTTAAGGGTAGTTTAAATTAGTGAAAGAGAGCCGACAGCATTCTGAGCACATTGGTGAAAACAGATTTGAAATTGGTGAAGAATTGCATTAATTATCACGATCAGAGTTTTTCTGATGCTACTGAAAACTGACTGCCCCGCCATACCTGTGATGCCTTCCAGGGAAGCCCTGCCATGTTACAGACACAATGTCATCATATTTGTTGTCCGTCACTTCATGTCCAAGTTATTAACGATTTCCACAGACTTTTGAACCACCCTGCCTAAAACTTAACATACGAGAAGAAACCATGATGAAGAAAGCAAGTGTTGCAACAAAATCTGTGGTATTTAGTAAAAGTTTTGTACTTATATTGATCAAATTGTCAGATAGGAGGTAAGCTATAGCATAGGGGAACCTCCTAACTTAATTACCCCATCCATACGTCAACTAGCTGACACAGTAAAGTAAGGTATACCTTGAAACTTAATTAACCTACATATACACAAATATTGAAGCAAATTTTTGATGATGAATATTATTTGGTGTTTTGTGACGTCACACGACTCATTTGACGCCATAAAGACCTCAAAGACCTCACAAAGTCGAACACTTGAATACCTTTTTTTAAACTATACTAATGTCCACAGAGAATTTGTTTCAATTCACTTGCTTTATATTCATGGTTTTTTACTTTGTGCTCGCGCAATTGTGAAGTTGAATGTCATAATATAATATCTATTAAATGTATCAAAAAATTTGGATTTTTCTTCTTTAACCTCATTTGTTTCCATATGCAATCTGGAGATTTTTCTGCTAGTAATATCCATATTTATATTTATAATTCCTAGCACTAATTCCGCAAGCGCTGTGGGGACACATTTGAACCTTTTTCTTCATCTTTGCAGACTAATTTTCAGCAACTAAGTTTTATATGCAACTGAGGGAAAATGAACATGGAAAAGTACAATAACCTACAAAGAATAATTAAAACACTGTTGAATTAAGCTACATATTCTACTCTACTCATTTTCATTTTAATGTTGTCTTGTACATTTCCTTATATCCATTTCTTTCAAAGTCTAGCTTTAAAACATTGTACATCACAATTCAATAACTCCACAGTACATTAAAACAATCTAAAATAATTCAAATGTAATCATTTCCCTACTTCAGATTTTAAAATCATTTACCATTCACATAAGCTACAACCTAAAAATATGTCCAACAATTAAAGGAGTTTAAGTATCAGATTGATTATGCAAACATCACTGCATATTGTAGATTTGTAATCAACTTTATTAGTTAAATTAATATCATCCACTCCATATTTATCAATTATATATACAATTTATATCAATATAGACAATGCGGAAAATTTTATTAGGCAGATAAATAGTCAGTGTGGATTACATTGAATATATATTTTGCAATCATCTTATGTGGTGAACGCCCAGAAATGGCACCTTAGATATTTTGGGGCTGTGGGGGTTTGTTTTTGCTTTGGCAATTTCTCGCTTTTAGCCTTATTTGTCATTGGTCTTTACGTATCTGGGGAGTGGTGTTTGCGGTTCCTCCGGAAACTAAGCCCTGGACCTTTTCCCCATTTCCCGCCCAAAACCGATATGCTAGAAAGCCTACAGGCGATCACAACAACGCCCAAGTCATCATGCCTTTTACCAATCCCAAGAGTGGCCAACAGTGCCAAACACAACTCACAGTTCCTTCCTGTTAAAATACTTGCAACTCATTAGACGTTATGTGTGAAAGTAAAATAAACACGCCACCAAGTGTTAAAATGTGCAACAATAATAGCCTCAACCTGAAGGATTTAAGAGCCCATTTCAATAATACACACACTATAACATCAGAAATGGGTTCCTAAATTGCAAGCTCTAAACAATAAATGTTAACTAAACAAAGTACAATAGAAAGTTGTTATTAAATATACCATGTTAATATAGTATAAATACTTATGCCAAGTTCCAAGTTTAAAGAAATATAGGACATGTTAAAAAGGTTACAAAACTGAACGACAAATTTGCAAACCTATGCAACACATTCCAATGCAAATGACATGGAAAGAGCATGGAAGCAGCATGGGGTTCATGCCTTTGCATTTACAGTAAACCAACGTCTGAATTCAATGGGCGACATAAGCATTCAAAGTGTTAAATTTCCATGTATGTGAAGTCATGACTTATGAATGCATGCATGTCACCACATTTGCAATTGCTGGAATATGTGTATATTTGCATTGCTGTAAAAATAGCTTATATATAATGTTTGAGTTCCTCGCATACCAAATGTTGAGAATACATTTTACTGCTTACCCCCCCCCCCTTCTATTATTAATTCCAAGAACTATCATATGGTACTAAATGTGCTTAGTTTACTTTTGTGTATCATGTCCATCATAATGCATAGCAATTATATAGAAAATGGATAAAATCATACATTTCAACAAAGTCAATTTAACATTATACAAATTCAATCTGTTACCTAAAAAAGTTCACATTTGTATAATGCATAGTTACATCAGTGTCCTATATATAAAATAACATATGTCCAGAAATACTGTACAGACCTTTGTGGAAATTGTCAAATTTGTAACAGAAACTAAGAATGCTGATAAAAATAATAATAAAATATAATTATGCAAATCAATTCAGTGTGTAATGCTTCTCACAGGTTTATTTTAAGACAGATTACTTGTAATTTTAACCCCTCCAATTGAGTTATACATAGGTATCCCTTACACTAATTTCTAAAAATGTTGCATGCATGCAGCATACTTTCATGCAATTAAATATGCAAGTGAAAATTTTTCAAATTCAGTTTTATTGCATGCATGCGACAGTATAGTGAGTGGGCTGCTCATCTCCCATGGTTCACCACATACATGTGGCACTCAATAAACTATGTATGAAGGAAAAATGTATTGTTTTGAAATAGCCTCGATTTAAATTACCATTTAACATTATTTTTAAGTGTATCACATCATGGAGGTTAATGTGTTAATGGAAATGGCTTGAAAAACTACAAATGATGTGACAGATACACAATATGGAGTATATATCTATACTGTATCTATATACAATAAAAGCATTCACGTGTGGCATATAAGCAGCAAAAACTCATCTAAGGGCCCTAAAGAGGAGAGGATATATATATTTTCGATTTTATTGATCCGACCACTTTTTGCCAATGGCGCATGCGCTCAAATTGACTAAACAGAGGAGAGAATGAAAAAACAGAAAAATAACAAAGAAAATCCTCTTCGTTGTTGCATTTAGGTTCACTATAAGCTACTTTCATACGTCATCATCAACAATGAAATGCCTGACAGAAATTGTCATCACAGTTTGTTTCATCTGTGTGTGTGTGTGTTTGGGTTGTGCATGTGGATATCATCATTCTTTGAATTCTCTTTCGTAGCAATATAGCGAAAAATTATTGCTACACTTGGGGGGAAAATATTGTTAGCTAGGAAATGGAAAATAACTGAGAAAAGCACAAAAGGTGGCGTTTCAATTATTTTTAAGCCCTTGGTTGCACCACTTTTCCATGTGGAAATGAAATTTGATCAAATGTCTGTTGCCTACTTCCATGCAGTCAACATCGTAAATTTGTGCCGTTTTTTCGCATAACTCTTCCAAATGTTTTCTTTCCACTTTAAATTTCACACTTTCCCCCAAACCAAATGTAGGCCTACATAACCGGAATTTTAATGCATTAGGGAACAGCAAGTAAAAAAAAATTCCTATATTGGAAATATTTCATGTGCATATTTTTTCATGCATGTGTTCATCAATATGTTGGAAACACTTGCAATGGAAAGCGTTGAATACCTGCTTTGGTATATGTATAAAAAATAGTATCAAATGGAAATAAAAATCGATTGGGTGAAAGAGACTATTGAATTGGAAATGGTGACACAAACGTTTTCGCATTTTATCCGTTTCCAGTTTAAATTGCATGCAAGGAAAGATTGCAAATATTTATCATTTCCCACAACTTGGCTTATGCATGTGTAAATAAAATTTAACTAGAATATATGTTCAAATAAACGTCGATTTTTTGTATTAGGGCTATATTATGCCAATGATACGTTTGATTGAAGTATGGAGAAAAGATTGTGCAGAAAATGACAGTTTGATAAAAGGTATTTCAAAAAGTGAGTGATGTTCATATTTTCTGCAAAATTGTGCAGGATAATGTGCACAAATTAATAGAAAGTTCTGCCATACTGTACACAAAATATAATTCATATGTACAACTTATTGCAAAAGTATAAAAGAATCACATTTCTTGAAATATGCAAAGACTTTCACATACATTATAATTTTCAGAATTTTAAACTTTCCCATCCAAGACATAAATTTTGATCAAAGTTTTATTGGTCACTGTTGATCACGATTTGACACTCAATTGTAACTTGTTTCTGCAAAGGGCATCTGCATATATTTTGCACAATTCTGCAAAAGCACTTTAACATATTGGTAATTTGAAAATTAAAATAGTTTTAAAAAATTGACTGAATTTAGAGCATAGAACTTTGCGAAATGACGTTCCATATATAAATTATTAATAATACGATGTTAATGAAATTGTGGACCATAAAAAGATCATTAGTTTAAATTGCGAATTAAATATGGCAGATGCATGAGGTTTTCAGAAATTACCTCCAAATTAATAATGGAGGATTAAGGTGGGTGAAGGCATAGCAATAAATAGTGGAAAAAATTGCCAGTCAGCCGCATGCGATGGTAAGAATGTCATGAAAACGCGAAGTGGAGCGGACATGTCGCCGATAAAATGAAGACGTTGCGATAAGGAAACGAGCAAAAGGGGTGGGGCCATATCGATCTGGGCTGTGACGTCACAAAGGCGCAAAATTGACGAAGCGCAAACGACAACAACAATAATAAGGGAACAGCAGCCAAAGTTTCGCCTCGATCCACATGGCCGATGACCACCACAACTACCATCGGTCCATTATTGGCCCATTGGACCATTTCGGTCCAAACATGTCGGCAATAATCAGTAATTGCTCATATTATGGCCATAGACGACTTGGCGGCCATCTTGAAATACAGCCACTTGCGCCAGTCGGCCAATCCGCAGTCAAATCATTTTTTGCAGTGTTGTTTGCAAATCAAACAGCATCTGCAAACAACAATTTTGTAATAATCCTCTTTGGGCATGTTGTATTTAATTATTCATTAAGGAGTTTTGTTTAATTAAATATTACAAAACATATGATGCGAATGACCAGTTTTCATTTTAAAAGAGTGATGGGAAATAATTTAAAATTACTTCATTAATCAAAAAAGATATGCAATTAAATATGCAGGAATGCTTTATACATAGAACTTCACATTCATAGCATCATCGAACAGTGATTCAACTGCGGTTTGGCCGTTTAATATGAGAAAAACAAGGACCTAATATGCTGCACAAAGAAATCATATAACCCTACTAAAATGAGCTATACATTGTTATTACTTCGAATATAACATTACATTTACAATGAAAACTATTCAGAACGATGCATGAGTGCTTCAGGAATGTAATCCAGCAAATAGTTAATTTTTATGAACATTTTGAATCGTTTTTCGAGGCTGTGGTGCTTCTATTTATTGCAAAACCAAGCCAATGTTAGAAGTTGTACAAGTGTTCAGAAAATGTTGCTTCTGTAATAAAAGTATTCAAGAATATCTTCTATACAATTGTGCACATTTATTTATTCATGTGAGCATGTTTTCTGAAAGCTATTTTATGCATATTGTATGCAATTGTGCATAATGTTGCATAAAAGCTGTTGCAAGAACCTGTTTTGAAAAGGTATTCCTGCATGTAGATGTAGTATTGCAGACAATTATGCAATACTGACAAGATGTTTTCATACTGTGATGATTAATTAATTGAGTACACACTAATTACAAAGTAGTCAATTAGGCATTATAGCTTATGGCATCATTAACACGATAAAGATAAAATTAACACATAATCTTTGGTGTCATTATTAACAGTGCTGTATAGTAATTAGAGAACTAAATATACAAGATAAGATTGCAAATAGCATACACTGCATTGTAATCCAGAATAATGAATGTACTATTTAGAGAAGTGAAAGCAATGTGAAGGGTGCAGCAGACCTTGGAATGTGCAGTTCAAAGGTCACAAAGAACAGCTTCAAAATAAGCTCATGATTGTTGCACAAACAAGAATATACATAAATCAACAGTGTATTATGTTGATAAGTTAATCAAAATATAAGCATGACAATGTTTTCTTTGTCTGTGTGAGATCAACAGAAATGTTTATGTTTGTCGCCCTCTAGTGGCTGAATGTGAACACTCGATTGAGGAGTTAACACAAGCAGTGATAGTTTTCTGTATTGGTTTTATATAATAATATGTATAATAAAAGGTTTCAGGTAAATTTTGAATGGAATCTAATTGTATGCTCTTCCATACACTAAATAAATACTTTCACCCAGTTGCAATTCAATCTGCTACCACCAGAGGGAGTAGCAAATTCCCTATTCCTAGATTTTCTTCATGCATAATAGATGCATCAAATGCAATGTTCATGTCGTATTTTTCGAACCACATTATATGTTTATTGCAGGCTGATAAAAGTACTGTAAGATTGATGCAACTTAAAACTGGAAATCACATTTCAACTTCAACAATGGACACATAAAAATGCCAGTAAATGCCACCTTATCACACAACTTGTAACAGTATACACCTATTATCAAGTGTATTACTATAACAACATTTTTCAAGTGGTGCTTGCTCTTATCTCAAAATATACCATTTCGGATTTAAACTCCATTTCCTCTTTTTCACCACAGACATTATCACACCCTAACATTTTCTACTTCTTTGAATTTGTTATTCACCATTTTTCTATATTCATTAATGTACGCTTCTTGAATACGAAACTTCCCAATTTTATTACCAGATGGCACTCTGGAAAACTATAGAAAAACTCTGCTGGAGCGACATCTGGTGTTCATTAAATATGAATACGAGTTTATCGATCATGTTCTTTACACATTATTATGATTGGCAATCCTATTATATTCCTATATAGTATATAGAAACATATCCCACAATGGACAGTGGTACCGTTTTTTGCAGCGCCACCTGGCCAACAAGTTGTTCCAGGTGGCAGTTGGGATTTCTCAATTAAAAATTTCACTGTTTATTGGGACATTTTGAATAAATTATATATAAAAAACAAGTTATGTATTTTATTTTGAATTATAAATTTAGGAAACTCGTATTTCTATTAAAATCTCGATTACAATTGTCATTTTAAATATACATAATGGTAAATTCATGGAATTGCCACATGCATAATTTAGCTCCAAATAGAGCATTATATCAAGATGAAATCTCGTTTTAATAAATACTCTACTCATTTCCATTTTATACCAATAAATGTCCATTTTGTCAATATTGGTTGTTGAATTATGGGTTGCTACACATTTCCTTTTTATTTTCACTTTATCCCTTTGGGCATGTTGCATGATTGTTATTTGCGTTGGTGTTTTGCAAGAAATATGGCAGACATATATTGATGTTTCTCGGATATGAAAGAAAATAAAACTTGTTCGTGCGAAACGATAAACAATATTATATAAAAACCGAATATAAATGCTATAAATATAAATATATAACGACAAATGGTAAAATATTCCCCAGTTTTTCATATGAATGTATGTCTATTGTAATATTGCAGATGACAATGAAGCTCAAACTGATGTTGGTGACCGTTTTGGCCATTGCTTACCTGTCCATGAGCCATGTTTCTGCAGGAGGTCAGTCAAGTTCGGCAGATTCGGAGGAAGTTGTGGTGAGTGACGAAGGGGACGAGGTGGTGTTCAGAGAAGTTCGTTCAGCAAAGGCACGTCCAAGAGCCAACAACAGTGGCAATGGCAATAGCCGAAATTCCAAGCAGCCTTGTGCGTAATAAACACGTTTCAATATTGCGTAACATCATGTAATCTTGTGAAATTCCAAATCGATATATGATTGGTCCATAGCAGTGTGTCGATATACCAAGGGAGCTTGGGACGAATGCAATCCAGTTTACAACACTCGCACTCGAACTCTGACCTTGAAAAAAGGCGATGAAGCAGAGTGCGAGGTGAACAAAGTGGAAACCAGAAAATGCAAAAAAGGTATGCAAAATATTTGCATATAATAAAAACAATATCCAATGAGCAATCAATGCTCCATTGAGACATCAGTGAGTCAGTGGCATTAAACTATATGATGGCTGTTTTAGGATGTACTTGACCTTGAAGTCTGGATCTGTCTCTGTATATTAATGATGTATCTTGTTCAGTTGAATTGTCCCAGCATAACCATGGTTATGTTAGCAATATATTGAATACTATATTCAATGAAGGTAGTGACACAAACATATGACACATACTATATAGCAAATTCAAACAATAAAGTTTTTATTTGAAATGCATGCACAAGTAATTAATTCGCAGCATTTTTTAAGTGCGCCATCTGGTATGGAAAGCGAGAAACATTAAATTGCCATAAATTATGTCCATCATTATATAGTTCGATATTTAATGATTTTAACAGTTTAAGTGTCTAGTTATAGGTCTTATTTTTTGTGCTAGTGTTGAATTAGTGTTTGGCTTTTCAAGTTTTCCAAGTTTGACAGGTTAAATTGTACTTTTAGTTATTAAAGGTGAACAACTGTGGGAATGGAATTGTTCTGCAATATGGCTGTATATACAAAGGAGGGGTGGCTTAAATATCCTCTTAACTAATAATAATAAAAAAAATAAAATAAACCAGCTGAATGTGTTGTTGTAATATTTAGAGTTATAATATCAATATATAGGAGTTTCAGGAGTTTAAGTTCAGGAATTGTTTTGTTATATATTCGATACATTTATGTTTTTGCTGCATGGCAGCTATAGGATCAAGATTTAAAAGTTTTTCCACATTTTAAGAAATTTCTATCAATTCAGGGAAGACCCACAATGTACATGTGGAATTGGAAAATAAATGAATGAATTGAGTATAAGAAAGTATGGGAAAGTTATATGGCTTTATTTTCCTAACATATAGTCTCAGAAGCAACTTCTTACGTATACACTAATGTAAGGATATATAGGGTCAGGCAACGTGAAAATCAATAAGTCTGATCGATGAAACTAATTTCGCATACAGCATGCCGTTACACCAAAGGCCAATGGTCACCTTGTGATGGGACCACCCCAATGAAGGAGCGAATTGACCAACTGAAGCAAGGAAGTGACCCTTCCTGCGAACCCACTAGAAAAATGACCAAAAAGTGCAAGAATGGAAAATCAGGTAAATTAAAATGTTAATTCTCAAGATTATTATCTACATAATACATATACTTCAATGAACTTATTCTGTAATTTTCAGTGAAAGCCAACTGAATGTGGAAGCCGGTGAAAAGTTTCCGATTTTTGTATTTTGGTAGGAAGGGCAACTTTTAGCGCGTATAATGTCTCCTGGTTTTTATTTTTAATATTACTATATATTCTTTATGATTATTATTGTATCTTGTGATTTGGTTTCAATTCAATCGTTTTATATTTATTTGTTTGCATGGGTAAGTCGTCCATGTTTAAAAAAATGTTAACTTTCCAATTTACTGCCACGATTCGTATAACCGTGCTACACGAGTGAACGGAATTAATCTTTAAGAAATCAGAAAAAAAAGTTATAGTAGCTGGTTAGTAATTTTCTGAACGTCAGCTTGTCACAAAAAAATGGCATCAATATCTTCTTGTTCTTGTAATAATTGTGTAGTCGCGAGTGCCTTCTCCCAAGAAATTCGTAAAAGTTTACGCGTAGATTCCTTATAGACCATGCTATAGTGCTGAGCGTTCGTAAACATGTTCCATTTGTATGTTCCAAAACCCTCACTTCACTCTCTAATATGATCCATATAACAGGTTTGCCATTTGGCTACAGTACAGTAGTTAATAATGAAAAGAACAAAAAGTAAGGCAATGCGCATAACCCTGTACATAATTGAAACGAACACATTTTCCATTAAGCTCTATCCCTTCAAGCTTTTACCTTTATATATTGTACATTTGTAAGGCACTCTACTTATGTTAGTGTTCTTTGTGCTGGTTGCTTTATAATAAACAATTTACATTTGTCAAATAAAGTTGCAAACCCTTGTCGCATTTTGCTGTTCGCCGTATTCATCGACTGCGCGATTTAATTCACTTTTCCAACATGGCGACACAACAATCACATAACATCATCAGCTATATCTAATAACAAATAAGTAACCACAATCGATAAATCCCCTACAAAATTTCATATATACAAGGTCCAGGGATATTTCCCCCAACTTCACGAATACAGTTAGAATACAGCGAAACAGCGATGAAGCTTGAATTGGCGGCCATTTTGAAAATAGATAGAGTAAGTAGTCAATCGAGTTTCTGAAAATTGATAACTCATCTTAGCAGAAACAATGCTCCCATAATGCATTGCACGAGCCGTAATAGGGCGGTACTATGCGCGAGCCAATCACATGCCAGCTCGAGCTTTTTCCATGATTTTCATTTCCTGTACGGTATATTCAGTTCATGAACACATGGAGCAATTACTGTACTGAAAAATTAATCAATTATACTGGACATGTATACTGTATCCGTACTCAACCTGGCAGAAAATCGGCATTGAAGTCTAATCATGCAAACCTTGTATCGAGTGATTTTTCCGCATGTTAACACATAAACCTATTCGGCAAGTTCATTTGTCAATAAATTTGGATAGACAGATGAGAAATAAAATATAAAGTTATGTATGAATAGAGTGCATTCTATGACAAACCAATGAGGATTTTCTGCAAGCTTGACGTGGGACAGAGTATAGAGGAATTTTTAGCTATCGGTGTTTCACTGTATAAAAACACATTTACAAAGTATTCTAAAAAACTGATTGTATAATGATGATTAGAGAGTTTGATGGTAGCTAAAATCGGAATATTCCATTAATAAAGAAACAGGTTATTATAAAAATTTAGAAAATTAACGCGTACTGCGCGTCAGAATAACGCGTAAATTATTTTATCATTGTGCATATTTCAGAGCACTTGGTGACGTCAAGGACTAAATGCTCGTATAATAATACTCACAATGTAATACAATTGCATACAAATAGAATTGATCACAATGATATTGTGCAAACCTCTAGAAAATCTCCTAAATTCTTGCAGCGCGTAAGACTGATTTTAGAATAGCATATTCCTGATATAGCACATCCTGAATGGCACATGACTACCTTTAAAAGTTAATAAGGACTGAAAGCAATAGTGAAAATCAATAAACTTTAATGGGGTATTTCAAATTTTAAGTGATTTTTAAATGCATTACCTTGTAAGATACGATGAGCGTGAATCTTTAAGCGGCATCACTCGTGATTTCTTCTTCGGGGGTTGCTTCGGTGGCTGCAGGGGTGGGTTTAGCAGTAGTACTAGCTCTAGTTGGTTCAGCATTACCTCTTGCTGGTGTACGGCTTTCATGCACTGCAGGGACTTCAGGTGCAGCAGGAGCCGTTCCTTCACCGTTGCTTACTTCTGCCTGGTAAACGTCTGGATCTAATTTATCCTCACCACTCGCATTTCCCACCCATGGATATTTGTCTGGGCAATTGGTGCAAGTTTGCATGTACCTAAGTGTAAAACATGTTCAATTTCTATATTTAATACAGAGGAAAATGATAATGATAAAGTCTTTTGTGGGATGGAGTGAGAATCATAAAAGTTGTGACATGCAAACGGGATGTCCCCCAGTTATTATATGCAGATCCACACTAATTTCATTATATAGCCATGACAAATGTTCAATTTACCTAAGATCACTGATAATTCCAGGACCACTATGTGGCAAAGCACATGTTTTGGGCAGATTGCACGCGGACGGTCTCTTATTTTCGCATTTCCACGGTTCAAAATTGGCAATATTTGATAAAGGTGTTGGTTGAATAACCCACTGCAAGGCCTGAGTGGTTGTCACAAAATATACATCATCCCTACGTTTAAAAACAAGAAAGACATTAGAATATTTTAGAACAGGCCACGAGGTAAATTACACCGCGCGTACTTTTCCAGCAGCGTGTCGATGAACTGATGGAGCGCATCGACTCTTTCCTTCTCCAAGAACCAATTGGTTTGCATGTGAAGTCCAAGTGGTGCCCTATTACTGCGGTAGTGTCTATTGAAGTTTTCAACCAACCAGTTGTAAATGCTTTCTGTATCCGTGTACAGGAATACGCATTGATCCAAAAATGCACAGTTTCCTCCTTCGCCATCTTCGGCATACATTATGTTGATGGGCATCTCCCAGATTCCTACACATAAAGGGAACATCTTTGCATTCTTGTCAACAATAGACAGGAAAAGAGAGGTCGAAGGGGCTTGCCTGGATAAGAGTATGATGGACAGTTGACGGCCCGGCACTTGAATGGCATCTTGTACTGCAGTGAGAATGGCCAATAAGGAACTCTCGATGATGGAGCAGCCATTGTTGAGTCGTATACCAAACCGAAATCATTCATCATCTGAAATGTTTTCGATGGCCATATACTTCAATTACTTTTCCAGTAACGTAATACAGGCAAAGACATGAACCCTTCACATCCAAGTTTGCGCAGTAATTCATAGAAGAAATACATTTTACTAAATATTCTAACTAAAATGTGTGGTAAATAATAAGCAATTGTTATCTTTTATTCCAGTAGGGTTAAAGGTGAACTGATATGGTTTTGTAAGGTACCCTGAAACTTGACTTACACGAAGAAAAACAATGAATAAAGTAAGTGTTGCAACAAAATCTCTGAAAATTAGTAAAAAAAAGTTATTAACACTTAAAAGTTTTGAAGTTTGCCAGATAAGAGGTCGGCTAGCATAGACAAACCTCCTAACTTAATTACCCCTTCGAACATTAAGTGCTAATAACTTCATTTTTGCTAATAAACATAGCTTTTGAAGTGAAGTTCCAGGGGTAGCTTACAAAACCATTTCAGTTAAAGAATTGCAACCTGTCAATAATAACAAAAAAAAAATAATAATTTTTCAGAAGCTAATTCAAGAGTTTAGCTGCAATATGACACTTTAGTTAAACTCCTCCCATGAATGGTTTCTTGTTATATAGGGGCAGATTGGTAAAGGTAGGGACATTGGCTGATGGATATGGAAATCAGCTCGCGTAAGCCAATATCAACGTACAAGATCATTTAGAAAATCATAAATTGGATTAGCTGCCATAAAGCTATGGTTAATTTATGGATTTCATTACAACACACACAGGTTTTCATGTCTCGTTAGCCTGCAAATGCGTTTTTGACATATTCTCGATCATCGAACAGTTTGCACGGTACGCTACGTAATAAAATGAAACTATAGTCATATACTGCTGCTGAATATGTTTACGACCTAAAAAGCAATTGTGAAATGCAATTACATGTTCATTATCCTAAGGGCATAAAATGAAATTATATATTCCGACTACTAATGAAGAGGTAGCTCACATCAAACTGCTCGTTGCCTCCGCACTTCGTGAAAGGTCCTCGTACTCCGAGGATATCTTCCTTAGGAATTCCTGCAAATCTGCGCAAAATTTCCCGCATACCAATCATCTCCATTGTCCAATTTTCGTAAGAACCCTTTGTCCAATATTCTTCAGGTTTGCCAAGTCTGCAATTTTTAGCAGGGAAGAAAGTAGAGAGAGATTAATGGACAAGCGCAATTGCGCGGCGCGGCGCAACATCAGCCAGGTCCAGTGTCAACTAGCTCGTTAATATTTATAATATTCCATTAAGGACCTACGAGATGGAGTTGAGGGCGATTTCGTTTCCTTGAGCATAGAGCTTCTCCACATTTTGGTAATTGGTATATTCGTGAGATGTGAAAAATGTGGCTGCGATTCGACAACCGTTCGGGTTGGTGCGAGACTTGTTCAGCAACTTCTCGTAATAGCCGAAATTTAGAAGGTTCACTCCTCCAGAGAATGTCAGTACCACCATTTGAGGAACCTAATACAATTCATTAGGCAAATATTAATTGCGAACCGAATTAAATTTGTCGCGGCATCGTTTGCCCCCATGTGCGTAATTGGCTCTGCGCTTTTCCCAGCATTTCAACTCGTATTGTTGGATATTCAAAATGAATTTCAAATTTTTAAGTACATACATATAACAGTTGTGAGAAGTGACTTAGTATTGATTAGTGTGCAAGGGATCATGCATAAATGATGTAGCATACATAATTTTCATTACGCTACGCGCTAGACCAATAAATTTACATTTAATTTTTGTACCAAATGCTTTAAATTAATTCAGTAAAATAACATTAAACTCTCTAAATCGGAAATAGAATTATATAATACATTAATATTTTAAAAAGGAAAGTAAAGTTTTGCTTGGCGAGCACAAGTTTCGAATACTTTCTCTTCGATCGATAAAGTCGATCAACACTTATGTACATATTTTCAGTCATTCTCAAGTTTTCCATCAAATTAGTTTGGTGTTATATTGCATTGGATGTCACTTGTCAAATTATATGTTTTCCACGAATTTACTCCGCAATTTCTCACCGAAGAGCAATACAAATATTCAGTTTTTCTTCGCACGCGGCCACAAAGAAATGCTGCACATGGGAGTATGTGTCATTCATTACTGTCAAATAATATATATATACGACTAACATCTTCTGGGTTAAGATTCCCAGGGATTCTAGAGCCATCAGAGCTGCACCAGCAATCCGGAAGAGTGCATAGCGCAGGGTCGCACTTTTTCGCCAATAACTCTTCATCCAATGGCAAGGCCGTCGAAGTAGCTATGCCAAACACACATAGAAAAAATGACATTTCTGTTAGAAAAAATACTCACACACATGTAATATTGTATATAAGTTTGAAAAAAGCACTGACTGTAGTCGGTGGGACCGCATACTGCTTCTTTCTTGAAATTGCAAAACTTTTTGATGTCATCGAAGTATAATCCTGGAGGGCAACTCTGGCCAACTGCTTCATTATGGTTGCATGTGTAGAAACGACGACAAGTGTCTGGATCAGCAAAAAGCCCATCTTCAAATGGGCATGTGAAGGGAGTTTTAGTGTTTGGTCTTTTAGCAGTAGAAGATTCTCTTGGAGATGTGGTGTCTGTTGTTTCTTGCTGACGTTTATATCGGTAAAGTCCACTTGAAACTACCAAGGAAAAGACAATCAAAATGCTACTGTATTCAGTTTTGCATTGATTTTATTAAAAACCAATTCTCCATATACAGGGTGAGTCACCTAACACTGACCTGCCCAATAGTTTATGCTGGCCCTATCTGCCACAGTATCAAAGGTAATAATGCAATGTCCTTGAAATGTTAAAGGCACCACCAGGACATGGTCCGAAGTCAAGCACTATTCCTGCATATAACCATAATTCACCTGTACTGCACACAATTTGAGCTATTGAGCAGATCAGTGTTAGGTGACTCACCCTGTATAAGTATTTTAAAGTATAAGTAACTTATTGTACAATTAATCATTTTAAATGTATACAAAAGAAAGCATGAAAACATTAATCACCGATTTATTTATCAAATCCTCACATTGTCTTTGTAGTGGTTTGTTCCAATAGGTCAAATACAAAATAAGTATAAAATTCAAAATGTTACAACAATAAGTTACAATTTTTAATACATACTTTATAATAGTGTATTACTGATCTGTAGTTATCATACGGTTTAACTGCATGTCATTCAAAAACTTGAATATGTACCTGTTTTTTTACAGATTGAACACTTGCACATACTATTTATATTTATAAACACATGTGCACATTAGAAAATAATTACATTTTAACCCTCACATTTGTTTATTCCTATACTGTGATATCATCCACTACATTAGTGATATTAATGATATTAATGAAGAAACTGTTGTGTGCAAGTCTACTGCAGCTGTGCAATTCCCAAGCAATTAATTACATATATTATAGGACAAATTACAAATTTATGACTGAAATTGATTGAAAACATATTGATAGTGCAATGGTAAAGCATTAAATCAATAAAGTCAATTTTGACTTGCATAAGAAGATATATTTATAGGTGCTGAAATATAAAGTTTATGGAACACATGCACATGGGCACCTTGTGACATTACAAAGTAAACTATAAATATATATAGGCACAATGGCCACGACCTAAATTCCAAAATGAACACTTGAAAATGAACTTTGAAAATATATGTCCCACCAGGAAGGAAGAAGATGATTAAGTGCATATATACATTTACTAATACATTGAAAATAGCCAAAACAGGATGTGAATTAAACAGGCAGCAAGTGGAATTCAATTTCTGTATTCTCAATTTTCAAAGGGGTCAATTGCATATTTTCTGTTTTTCTTTCTTCCACCCAACCCTAATAAACAAGATACTAATTACACAGTTTATTTAATTATTCTAAAGAATGTGCAAAGTTAGCAGAAACCTATTTATTGCAATAGTGTTTATTTAACAGGAACATCATTTCAGTGAGTCCAATGACCGAAAAACAAATGTTAACTCGTTTCTGCAAGGAGTAAATTGAGTTTAGGCAAGTTTTATTGACTTACCCGCATGCACAAGTGATATTTCTCGCTTGTATTATTATATTAAATAAACCTTCTCTCATTTGTACAAAGAAAGCTATTCCGTCATTTTAGGATGATGCAAGTTTCCAGGAAGCAAGTAGCAAGTTTTCACCTTGGGAGGATATTTAATGGCTAATATTTAAAGGAACAGAAAAAATAACTTCTTGGAATTATTCAAAACACCTTGACACTTTGGACAATCTTCAGCTCAAATTTCTATTACGCACTTTGGTGTTTTTTTAATGATCCAAGGCTAGCTATACAAGATATTTGTTCATGTATTGCAATGAACAATTATAATTCAATGAAACTTTTTTTGAAGGATGTAACTTGTCATATTGCTCAATTTAAAAGTTGTAAGAAATACAAGAACATGCAATTAAGATAAGTTAAGTTACATAAGTAATGTATAATTATGTATAACAAAGCACAAATAGATTGAAAAAAGACACATTTTTTTACATTCTAATGAATGTGAATGCCTGTATAAAATATAACTTTAGATAATATGATTAGATATACAAAATAAAAATTGAAGGCTGAATTCCTAACAATGACTCGTACAGTATTTTTATATTGCACAGCAAAAACAACACGTGATACCAGGAGAGACCATAAATGATGTCAAAAATCTTTTAGTACTTTGGAATACAATTGAATACCCCAAACATCCATATGTACAACTATGTGATTTTTCATCGCCATGTTTAATTTTTCCATATATTAGAGCAATTTATTGCTGATGTTAACTATAGTTACAATATAGTCAGAGTTTCCTGTATAACATAGTTGCATTGCAAGGAAACATTCATATTGCATGACCAATGCATATAAACTTCTATAGAAAGTTTAGTAATTTTTCTTTCATTATAACTCGATTTTGAAGCCGGCTTATAATGCAGAAGGATTTTTTTAAATGTTATCTTGTTTTAATGCCTGTATAAGGCAATAATAAAAGTTGATGGCGTTAAACAGCATTATTTGTTTAGTTTGCACTCATTGAAATCGTCAGGAAGCGGCCATTGTTGGCCCACTTTGTAGACTACCGTGTCATTGTACTTCATTTTCATCACATATAGTCTAACATAAATTGTCTGGGAACTCCTAAACTAAATTACCCTATAAGTAGATTTCAAACAAATTTATAAAGTTTAGTTATGCATGAGCAAAAGGGGAATTTTTGAGCCAATTGAAATCTCCCTTTCGGAATTAGGCCTACTCTTCAAATGCTTTCTATTGTAATTATCTGCCATTTACAAAGAAAGAAACACATAAATGCTACATGCAAGTAGTAGTTTGTGTGTTACTTCACACGCAACACGTCTTTATGTTGTTCTTGAGCTTATTTTAAACATAATATAAGGGCCAACAGCAGTCAAGTGGATAATAGATCCATTATGTTAAGGTCATGCACGCAAGTTATGCTTAAAATATGCACAAAAAAGCACAGTTATTTAACACAATTATTTCCATGTGCATATACTTCAAGCCTAAGATTACTCACAAATGATATAATATCATAATTATGCACAATTCTTTTAAATTTTTAAAATTTGAAATTTCATACAATGCATGCAATTATTGTTTAAGTTTAGAAATAAGCAGCTATAGTTAAGATTTAAACAACGTAAATGGAAAATGAAGGGAAATGATCACATGAAAACAATCCTACATGTAAATTTCTTGTTTTTAATTATTTGCATGGTTATAATATTTTATTTTAGAAATTATCAACTTATATTTTTTCAAGAAAATATTACTATAGAATAATTTAGTTATATATTTATAATCCAACTGTTAAAGAATGTCATTGGTATCTACTGCAATATAACACACTTGAGCACATTGAATAGATGAATGACACAATTAATCCGGATAAGAATAAAAATTCTTGAAATGTCATTTATAACATGACAATTCTAATTTGATAACTACAAGTTGGATCAAAAGCAAATGAACAGAAACAGATATCTGTGTTTTACTTTGAGATAAAAGTAAACTAAAAGCCAACACCCCAATACAACAAAGAACATTGAGAGTTAGGCATAAACCATGTGGGCAGTTTCGGCCATTTTTGCATGCCCCACCCTTCTCTTCAAACAATGAAATAAAGTGTTAACAACATAATTAATTGCCAAATCGTACAATTCATTTCTTATTACAGTAAATATTGAAATGCTATACAACTCTTATTTCTGGGCTTTTGGAACTTATACGTGGAGGTCAAATTTTATATTCAGTTTTCCAACATTTTTCTACATCTAATTTACTTACAGGAGCACAATAAAATTACTGTGCAAAACCAGGAAGTTAAATTACAATTTGCTCTGTTGTTATATTGATTTCTTCAGTCAAAATAACAGGAAAAATTGCAGAAAAAAATGGTAAATGGATTGGAAAAAACACAAAATGAAAGTGTTGGAGGAAAAGAAAATGTTTTAGGCATTTACCTGAGAGTGCAAGTAGTAGTATGAAGATGCTTGAAGGCATGGAAGTCATGATGATGTGTATGTATGTATTCAGAACTGGGATAATATTGTTGAAAAACGGTGAGTAAGTCAGTGGTGCGACCAACAGCTTGTGAAAGACAGGTTGCAACTGAGCTGAATGACCTCCTTCCACTCCTTAAGACTGTCTTTTGAAGACCTGTTCAAGAAGTTTTAGCGAATAGATGCGACCTTGCATACACATGTTTTCCTTCTACCTTAATTCACATGTTGCTTATTTTCCCTTCTGCATCATCTCCACCTGAAACTTTTTAAATTTCTTCTATCACAAGGGGAATCCAGTCTTTTCCAAACCCTTATCATTAACATTACAAAAGAATATGTGTATTTCTTATTCCAACATTGTGCATAAGTATATACATATATAGTTCACCATTTTTCATTTCACCTTCCAAAAAAAAAGTACAATAATAAAAATCCCACCTGTTGTTTTTTGATGACATACTATACTTGTACAATCGTAAAAATACAGAACCAGTTTCCTAAGAATTTGCTCCCTTTTTATGTCCACTCAAATAAAAGTTTTTAGTCTTCTTGGTCACAGTGGCAGTATGTTATGACCTTTATCCCTGCTGGTAATGATCTTCGAGGAAAGTGATATTGCATAACATACTTTATATTACATAGAAATGAACTTATAGACATTTATAAAGAATATTGAATAAAAGTTTGGCATTTTTAATGCACTATTTCATAATAATAATCACTAATTTCCCAGTTGAAAGAATATAGTGTGACCTTCATTCAAATTACAGCCTTCAATATGATGAAACATGAACTTTTAGGTCAGTCCATATAATACAATTTCACATATGGAAGTCCATGACATTAAGCTTAATGTTGATCACTTTACATATACAAATATAAACTTGAAGCAATGGACGAATAAAACAGGTTTTCATTGATACAGATAAACAATTAGCAGTTTTATTATGCATGGGGAACATCTAATTTGAATAATAAATATGTTACTGTTAATATATGGTAAGATGTACTTATAAGAGATTAAATGTAACTGACCTATTAGTTACATTCAATTACATATACCTACAGTAATATATCAAAGTGTTTTGTTGAATTAATTTGTCAGAAAGGAACAGTAAACACAATATAACATTAAAATTTAGCATTGCCAATGGGAAATTTTACAAAGCAATAAGGAAAGAATACAGAAATGATGTCACATATTTGGAGGGTTGGTGACTTAGAATTTTTGACAAATGTGACATGATGGATATGTAAGGGAATAGTCATAATGTTATCATTTAAAATATAAGGAATAGTTTACTCAGTTAATAACATGTTAATGAAAATTGCATGCTGTAAATATATAGAATATAATTATTTCAAATATTTACATATGCATTCAAGTAAATTATGGTTATACTGTTAAATTATAGAATGTGACAAATTTAAACGTATGACATTAATTATTAATGACCCCTAACAAATTAGCATTTCATTCAAAGTGATGTAAAGTATTTACATTACTTTTTAAGTGATTCTTGTTAGTATATTGTTAACAGAAGAATAATATATTTTGGCTCATCCTGTACATTATCAGGAAAAACTTTCGGCCAATGGCAGCAGTGCAGGGAAAACCATGGTATATAGAAACTATTATACAGAGAAGACATTTGTCATAGGTTTTCTTTTTAGTGTGCACAAAGCTGAATTTATTTGGCAATATTTAAAAGTTATCCGCCATTTCCTCGTTATTTTTTGTATGTCACATGTTTGGACATTTCAAAAGTTGGCTGAGCGAATTTTCGCTTTTCATTGAAGATTTAAAGCTAGGCATTTCACGCTTTTTCATGGCATATACAAAAACATGTAAGGATATTTTTCAAACCGACTTATATGTATAAAATATATACTTTCGCATACAATGGTTTGCAACCAACAGAGAAAAGGACAAAGAAAATACCGGTCGAGGTAGATGACCAGCCAAGGTGACCTCCTTATGTGGTCCTCGTTTTTCCAACTTTTCTTACATGTATAGTTGTATAAATCATGATTCAAAGAAGAACCACTTTCCAACATGTGGTACATCAAAATCTATTATGTCTCAAAGGAAAAACAACATGATGATAACTCATTGCTTGCAGCCAACAATATTGAAAATAACTGTGACTGTGAAAGACATTAATTATAATTATATGTTAACAGGTAATAAAAAAGGCAATTGCTCAACAAGTTGAAAGTCATTTGCATGAAGTCAAACAACACCCTAAACACAATTTGACATTTGTTTTTCCTTGGAACATTACAAGGATGTTTCACATCCATAGTTTTCCCAGAAGTTAACCTGATCCTTAAAAAACACTCAAAATATCATCTCCTAAGAACTTTAAATTTTAAATAAATTACATATATTCTAGGAAACAAATCACAATAAAAGAATAACTTTAAAATATTTCATTCATATATTAGTTCAATTGCTTCATTTAATTTTTACCCATTTTCTCTTTAATTATTAAATCCAATCAGACTCAATATAAAATATTATTAAATATAAGTTATTAAGATTTAGTTCTGTTACATTTTAAAATCAATAAATATTGCAAATATTATTTAAAATAATTAGGTAATACATGTAATTTATAATTGACACATTTGAATTTGAGCAATATTATTATTTAAATTTGCAAGAATTTACATTTATAGCTAAATATATTTCTGTGGATATTTGTACTTTTCAGACAATTGTTGAAAAGTTTCAGGTTTTCCAGGCTAGTGGATATATAGCGCATAGCATTCATTGCACATATATCCTAATTGAAGGACATTGTGATGATGAACAATGCAATTAAATGAAATAGTTTTATTTGAGGTTATATTTTTTAAAAAAATTAAAGTTACAATAAAAGCAATTAAAGAAAACTAACATACAGGTTTGTGCTAATCTGTATATGAAAGCAGCTTACAAAGTAGCACATTCCTTACAAGTAATATAATTTGATTTTTTTAGTTTATTGTATATTTATGTTTGGAATTAATTGTGACTATTGTCATGTTTAATTTGAGCCAATTTGAATCATAATTAAAAATTTATATTTGTGTTTAATTGCTGTATATATTAACACGTTTTAAATTGCGAAGAATAAGTATAAACTAAGTAAACTAACACGATTAGCTGTTTATTTAGGTGAATTGCATGATTTTGATCATTTGCATTATACCGAATATTTTCACAAGGATTACATCTTTCCTTTAAGGAAGAGCTTTCTCAAGTTTGTGCTTAACAACTTACTTAATTATATATAAATAAATCACTTCCTTAACTAGAAATGCAAAACGCACAAACAGCATTATTTTAAGAGCTCACAGACACATCACCAAATGAAATCACACAAAGTGCAGAAATTCTTCAATGTAATATACTATAGGAATTTCTTGGAGATTCATTTCAAGTTTGCAATATTGACATATTAATATTAATTACCATCATAATAACTATACTCATTAGATATATCAATAATATTCAACGCTTGGTAGAAAAGTTTGATTGATACAACATAAATAAAATTTTATGCCATTATATTTTGTTTTAAAAATGCTGCAGGTTTAAAGTTCACATTTCAGGTGATATATGCTTTAAAATTATATTTGATCAAGTTTCCAATATGGTCTTAAAAATGCAAACTAATAACTGCTCATTTCAATGACAATAATCTGTACATTTCCAGCAAACTATTTATCATAAATTAATTCTACATATTATCTACTTTTACGTGAAGCATACATATAAATAAAATCCTACACAGGTAAAAATACTAAGTACTTATCGATGGAATATCAATAAAAATTGATCTTCACATCAAAGTTAAAGGTGAACTGACATGGTTATTTAAGGTACTTTAAAACTTTTAACATAAATGAAGAAAAACCATGAAGAAATCAATTATTCCAACAAAATCTGCAAAAATTAGTAATTTAGAAAGGTCGGCTGTATTTGTGAAGAACCTTTTAACTTAATTACCCAGTCGAACTTTAAGTGCTAATAACTTTTTTTACTAATTTTTACAAAGATTTTGTTGGAACACTTTTGCTTTCTTTGTGGTTTTTCTTCGTGTAGGTTAAGTTTCAGGGTACATTGCAAAACCATGTCAGTTCACCTTTAAGATGACAGAATATTCATTCGTAAAATGATATTGTAAATGCTTGGGTTATAGTACGTATACGACAAATGCATATATCTTCCAATAAACTTTTTAATTCTATAAGATATTTACTTCCTCTTATTATTTAAAATATGTAAAACATAACTCTGTATACTTACAGAGGAAATAATACGAGGAGCTGCAACAACTTGTTATGTTTACATGTGAGTTTTGACAAAATCGGCAATGGCACTTGAACCGTCTCAAACACGGTAAAACAAAATTTCCATTAAATTCAGTTTAACCTTTCAAATTCTCAATCCCTAATCAATATCATTCTATAATCTCTCTGTCAATTCCACTATATGGTGTCAATCTTACCATGATTTTACACCGAAAACACATTTACCGTATGTCCAGCGCGGTTACTGTTCAACGCGCGGCACGGTTCATCAAAGTTCGCTTTCAAAGTTCTTAAGTTCTTTTACGCACAGAATAAAACTTGTCTGTTTTCCTCTAGTTGTTACAATACAGAACTGACAAAAACAACACAAGAAACATGTCCACTAATTATCGGTGCAAGGACCACATGTACGCAAAACATAAACAGAAGCGTGTACGGTGGTTAATACGAATAGGTATCACTGTTTGCATGATCAAAATCAATTGATCACGTGTGATAGGATACTGTAGCGTGCACACAGAGGCCAGTGGTGGATAATTGCACACGACACACAGATCCATCGAAGACCCACGCAATTGGTGGCCGAGAAGCCGCAAGCGTCCAAGACTCCTCGCACGCCAATCGATGGTCATGTACACCGCAGTGGTCAAAGTGAAGTGTTTACGATCGAACCATGTTAATTACATGGTATACTATCCAATGCTTCATTTATTCACATGCCAATTTGCTGTCAAAGCTGCTCAGAGCGATGGAAAATGCCTGCAATGCGCTCATAGGGTATCGGTAATCCATTGTAAAAACGTCTTCGGCAATGCGTCCAAACTGCATCACAATGTAGTCAACTGTGGAAGATATTAATGAACATTTGCTGCATCAATTAATAATGAAACCAGACAATTTGTTGAAATTTTTTGGGTATTCACAAGGTGGACAACATCATTCATCTACGTTTGGAACTTTTGACGCTGAACGCGCTGGCGAGTCAATCATTTTGTTAATAAACAAAATTAAACAGGTAAATGTATTAGTATGTCTATTGGTCTATTGAACTTCAATTTCAATATTCCTGTATATTACTCGGATTATAAGGGACATTTACTAATTGTTTTCAAGGACACAAAATAAAATAACTTTACTGGCGCGCTGTTAGTTATTAATGATATTATTGAATAAATGGTTCAATAAAATTAATCCTACATGCAAACTGATGAAGAAATGCAGTTAACTGTTTTTCAAAATACAAACTGTGTAACAAAATTATAAACTTCCAATGATTTAAGAAAAAAATTACATTTCCAGGATTTCAAGGATTAAAAAAAACGGATTTCCAGTTCAGTAGATTCCCCTGTATATTCAAAAAATTAAGGAGCCAATATGAAGAGATTGTTTATACTTAAAGATGGAAAACATTCACGAATTTATAATTACTAGGTTAATATCATTGTGATTTTGCCAACTAGAGCAGAATCTGTTCGCATTTGCGCAATTTTTTCTCCAAATTTTTCCAAATATTTGGACAAATGAATAATTCATTGTTAAACAATTTGTCTGTGTTTCATTGCTTTGTTCCAAGATTAGACCTTGGTTTTACAAGACACTTGAACTGCAACTGGATTTGAATTGTCAGAAGTGAACAAGTTCACGCGTATTATATCGCAGTCAAGATCACGACTGCCTTCTTATAAAACAGCAAAGTCAAGTTATGATTATCCTCATTTGTTAACTGTGTTAAACTTGACTTCACTCGCCCTGCATTTACATTTCAAAAAGCCAACTTACTATCGTTGTCATGAACGATCTGGAAATTCTTGACTGATGCTTGCGTCACTCGGCCGTGGAAGTTAAGCACGTACGACTGCGTTTCTGGAAAATTCAAACAAATATTCATGAATACCATGAATAAGCAATCTCATTATGATCTAATTAGCTACATGGAAAACATGGCATACTATGTCATATTATTGTAATAAAATATTACAGGTGACTTCATTCACCGACAACAACTTGTCGCGGCAAACAAAACCTTGCATTCATTAATTTGTCACACATTTGCAATAATAATCCTTTAAATTGAAGAATCTCCAGTGCCTTTTAAACTAGCTAGCCTACTTTCCCTTACAGTCAATCATTTTCATGACCACAATCATTAATAAACTACCTTTCAGTCAACTTTAAATACGACAAACTCTACGCGCGGAGCAACACTTTTAATTCAGCCTGTAAAACTAAAATAGATAAATGTTTGGGAATATCAAAATATTGCTAAGCATTTGGATAAAAAACAGTTATTTATACAGTGTCAGTCAACTTCCTTTAAAGTCAACTAATATCAACAGCTTACATAGGTTAACTACAAGAATATCAATTTTTTAAGTGATCGTATCGATTAAGATATTGAATAATGATTCAGAATATTTAATATTCCCAATTCCAATGTATTTGTTGCAATGAATTGAATGTTCTATTAACTTAGTAAACTGGATTTAACATTATTTGTTCCATTTGAAATACAAAATTTACTTCCGCCAACATGTTGGCGTACCATATTTCCTGCGCTGCGCCAAGGTATGTTTTGAAAACATTATTCGCACACTGCCTAATGTCACGTTCAGGTTTGGGATATGAAGTACACTTGCGTGTCATTCACTGACCCATCAAGTGTTTAGTGAGGCAAGTCACTTAAGAATATTTACTGTGAACTCCGTACGTGCGTGACCGAACACACGGCACAGATGATGATAATATATAATTCCTCGCGTGGCACTGACACTTGGGATCACGAATGTATCCAACTTATCGATTGCCATTGATTTCCACTAGAACACAATTATATATACAGTCTTATCTATATAGTATATTTCAATTCACCATCATTCCAAGTGGGAGCTCTATTGTGCAGCTCGATTACGCTGTCCATGTTTTTATTCCGCCATCGTTCGACCAAACTATCATTATCCTGTAAAGAAATAATAAAACCATGTAGATTACAGTTGCAACTCCTTGACATTACTAGATACAAATAGAAACACTTACATTCAGCGGTCTGAAATCGATTCTTTTCTGATCTGATGACATCCCGGGAAGGATGACAGTCATTTTGCGAGGTCCTCGAAAACCGAGTACGTTGGTCTCCTGACATAAGACACGTTTAATAAAGAAAAACGATGAAGAACATGTTGGGAATATGCAAGAATATAACATACATAACGGGTTTTATCTTTGCAACTTACGTAAACGACCGCTGCTAATTCCTGCCGCGTATTCACCTTGTCCGTAAGGATAGTACCCTTGCGAGGGTTATCACCACTGTCATAGATAGTAAAGTGTGTTCCTAGAAGGTTTGAGCTGGAATACAGAAAAGTTAAAAAATCATTACATTTATTACTACAATTATAAGAACATTTGTTTGCGGAGTACCGCGGTATAATACATTCAATTGAAAGCATCTTATAACCTGCTTAATTAAGTCATTCCATCTAATAATAGATTGTAGATACAGTATATTGTCTTGCAAACTAATTCAGTGAAGTCACCTGCCGACTTAAAGGTGAACTGAAATGGATTTGCAAGGTAACCTGAAACTTATAACCTACATGAAGAAAAACCATAAATTAAGAAATCAATTGTTACAGTAACAATTTCAGTGAAAATTAGTAAACAGTTATAGTATTTAAAAATTTTAAAGTTTGCCAAATAGGAGGTCGGCAAGCAAAGACAAACCTCCTAACTTAATTACCCCATAGAAATTGAAGTGCTAATGATTTTTTTACGAATTTGTATACATAGATTTTGTTTCAACACTTGATTTCTTCATGATTTCTCTTAGTGTCAGTTCACCTTTAAATCCGGCCACCCATTTCTTTTGCAGAGTACCTTGTGTTAGATGAGGAAATTGGACCCAAATTTGGAGCAAATTGCAAACACTATTTTAAGCTACAATATAGCGAAATATGAAGGTATAGCTGTGTAATAGTAATAGTAACTGACCGCAGTTTTCCAATAAAAGACTCTCCTCCTCTGGATAAATCTGTTGGGTCAATCGATATTAAATAGTTTGAAGTTGTGCTCTTTTTCCTTTTGCGACCTGCCAGAAGAAACATCTGAAATAAGATACAAAGATAGAAAACACAGATTAAATTCACATTGGCCAAAAAATATTTGGTGAAAGCTCAAGGATTATTAAACTATTTAGCTGCACAACATAGACATTTTAAAATGCTATACCTTGTGAACAAGTTCAGCATTTCTACACAATTGCTTGGTCAATAAACTTTATTTTTTTCCCTTCATTTTCAAAGATAACGAAGTCATGGACAAACATTTGCACCCGAAGTTTTTTAATGATGTCATTTTTTATTCCCCTTTAATATGTCCAAATGACATTGAAAGATTATATACCACTACAATTCCTTATGTGGAAGTATTGACATGCATAGTTTTTATTGGATAGCCTATATACAATAAACTTATATGAATTGCTATTTTATACTTTTAATTCTGACAGAATTAAACAATATTATTTAAAACATGGATCTAAACACCATATAAAATTATTTAGAGCAAATGTATATAAAAGAAAAATAGTTTCAACGATTAGTCTGTATAATTTACATGGAGATTCAGACTTTTTAGTGGTCTTGACTTACTTTTTCATGACAGAAAAATTCCCTTGAGATTGATTTCATGGGAAATGATTATAACCACATAATTACATGTTTGATATACCTAGACAGATGAAGGTTTGTGTTTATGTATCTAGTCTATGGCCTGTTATATAATTAAAGGGGAACATAACTGCTCATACAGTTATTTGTATAGATGGCGCTGTTGCTTGCTTTTTATTACTTTTTATCCCCTAAATATACAAGATTGTCCCAAATTTGTCATTTTATTTCTTACAGCCAATTTCAAACTTCCTTATATAATATCAATGTTTGAATTACTGATTTATCTACACAGTCATGTTCGTCTTTAAGGCGGAAGGAGGCTGAGCGAACCATACACTGCAGCCTCCACTGTAGCAGTTACTTTAAAAATCGGCCACGTCCAGCAAACATCAACAACAAACTCAGAAAAATTACAGGGAATAGATTGAAGTATTATATACACATAAAAAATATATCGGTGATCAGGAAGTGATTAATTAAATGCCAATAAATTCCAGAACTTCAAGGGCAGATTCCCAATACACTAACAAAAATAACCAAAAACCAAACACTCTAAGATATTCTGAATGCAATTCTTAACCCTGTTGTGCGATTGAAATTTTAATTTAATCAATACTAAATTTTAAATATGTAAAAATGTTTTGTATTATAACACATTTTTACATATTTAAAATTTTTAAAGTAACTGCTACAGTGGAGGCTGCAGTGTATGGTTCACTCAACCTCCTTCCGCCTTAATAAACATGTAAGATAATGAGCATTGCAATGTATCAGGTTTTTTGTGTTTATTTTATATTGCTGCAGTTATGGAATTAAAAAAAATGCCGTAAAGTATTGTGTACGTATTTCATTTATAATAACTTGCATTGTTTCTAGCTATAAATCATATTTTTATATAAAAAAAATGCAACTTGTAATCTTTTTTAAATTATGGCTTCAGTTCACAATCTAAAAAGTGTTGCATGCTGTATAAATAGAGGCCACAAATTAGCTTTGCTAAATACACGAAAAGTTGTTTTCAGCTAGTTAATATGACTTTATCATGCGATTATCATACTTGACACATGACCATGCACGAAGTGAAGTTAGGCCTAACTCGATTAACACAAATCACACAGAAACAAACAAACAGGAACATTCAAATTCTTACCTTATTAGATGTTTAAAGGTGAACCGAAATGGTTTTTAACCTACCAGTTTTGTTCAATACACATAAAGATGAAGTAAAAAGAAACACTTCATCACTTCCCGTTTCTTAATCCGACGAATATTGACGGAGGAAACGCGTTTCCGCGGAATCAAAGAAAGTGGGCGTGCTCAGTTGCGACCACACCCCTAAATAACTTCCGAGGGCTTTTGACGAGTCGTTGACAGTTGTATGTAATGCCGAATTACGCCTAACTGTTCTT
>JAQFZQ010000275.1:0-39119 GCA_034696005.1 Glomeris marginata | reverse complement strand
CCACGCCTGAGCGTATAACTTTTTTTTTTCAATTTGTAATGGATTTCTGGTTGCGCCAGTGTATAAGGGACACAAATGGCTACTTACAAACCAATTATCAGGGTACCTTACAAAACCCTGCCAGTTCACCTTTAAAATACGTTCTACAAATGGTTTGGAGTTGTCACAATCGATATCGCTGACGTTGCACATGTGAAATCGATTTTTAGAGAGATCAATGAGCATCTCTATTCTATTTGCAGGGTACTATTTTTGGAAGAGATGCGCACAATGTTAACATTTCGATAATAATAACATATTTCAACAAAAACCATCAATTTTGCTACACGCACTGTTAAAATTATGACTATGTTACAACTATACACTTTGCAAACTTTGAACTGGAACTGTGGCCAGAGTCAAATTGACCTTAAAGTTACAATTCGAAGGTTAAACTAGTAGAAATGATCATATTTCCAAAGCATATCAATTGCTCTGTAATCTGGAAAATGATCTCAAAGTATAAGCATATAGAAAGGAAGGAATGAAAATTATTTGTAAAAACTTTGGGTAACACGGTGTTGGTTACAGTAAACAACAAAAATGTTAAAAGTTGTTTCTCATTTTCAAGACAAGATGGCGCGCATAAAAACGCTGCGGATTAAGAGATTATGTTTTTAAGAAACGGCTTTATTTGAATAGTTTTCTATTGTGAGAAACGTTTATAGTTAATGAAAAATTTAAAGGTTTGGCTGTGTTTATCCAAGTAAACAATGAACGTTATTTATAAACGGTCCCTTATTTTTTCCTTGCATGCTGCTGTCAAACATTTGCAGCTAATTGAAAGCTGTTATGGATTTAATGACATTTCAGTAGCAACTTGTTGTAACTGAACTATGTGACAAAAATATTTGTAGCCAATTGATTTATATGCAGGTTATAGTAGCAATTTTTCATTTGCACACCCATGCAAAAATAAAATGCATTGCACAGTCCAGTAAAAATCACTTTGCTATATTATATAGCCTATATATAAAAATTGTACTGCAATTCTAAGCATGAGATTTTCTCGTTTCTTGAACACAGACTTAAACAAAACTATTGTAAAGATGTTTTTCTTAGAAAAATATTGTAGAGGTGGGGTTTCAACTCGATAGCCAGGTGGCGTTGCAAAAAACTGCAGTATAATTGAAGTGGTCCATTTAATTTTAAAATCAAATTAAAATGGTTTTCTGATTTGCGCAAATTGGGTTTTCCTTTTGTGAGAATTGGACATCGGAGAAGTGTCAATTTTGAACATCATGAAAAATTTCCAAGCTAAAATGTATTGTTACAGATAATCAATATCGAACGTTGCCACGAGTTGATTGCAAACAAAATCAATTATTACAAGGTTAAATTCATACTGGCCTGGATAATCAAAGTCATGGATATTAAATACAATCTGTGAAAGTCAGGGAAACTATAGTAAAATACATAAATAATTAGCATTGGCTAACTAGAGGCTGTGCACAAACCACTTTTGACAATAGTTTACTTTTTGTATTCCAACTTTCTCCTGGTGGTCTGAGTGCATGAGGACAATTTCATTACCTTTATCTATCCAACTTCTAACTATTAGTAAAAATTTATATTGTTAACCTTTCTGTGATTTTAGGATGCGCGCGCTGCATAAATGTTTGCCCGTATTTATTCATTAGAATGCAAATGTATGCCATTAAGATGCTAATGCTAGTGGACACACTCCACAGCCCTCCCGTTCATGTGGACACAATACAGTAATTATCCATCTCCCCTTAGGGAGCGTGCCAAAATTAAGTAAAAATAGCAATATTATGTTCATTATCCCATTTTAGCGAAAAATATTACTGATTAATATTACCAACAAACGTATAACGTACCCTATTTTCTAAATACTAGTACCCTATTTTCTAAATACTATACAAGATATGAGAAATCTAAGGAAGCCGTAACGTTAGAACCGAATTGATACACCGTATTCACTATATGCGAAAAGCGCGCAGTACGCGAAAGCGGTTTTAACGTGGAGCACGCTATATTGTTCAAACAATTTGTGTGTTTTTTTCTCCGTTTTGAAAGTGAAAATAAATATCAATAATTGGGTCTGGGTCAACAACTAGTGTGCATATTTTACCTGCGGATCGACGTTTCGGAGGCATTCAACGACTGCGTCGAGGTCGTCCGGATCGTGCGGACACTCGACCGACTCCGCCAGCAACATACCCCTTCTGCAACTCTCCTCGTGACTGAGTACAACCCAGGGTGCTGTGGCGGCCCCACTCTGCAGGATGGCCTGATGGAACAAGCTGCGACTCAGCGGTGACAGCATGTGCAAGGAGATGCTCGCCGCACCGGCACTCTCGCCGAACAGAGTGACATTGTTGGGGTTGCCTCCGAATCTTTCCACGTTGTCACGCACCCACTGCAGGGCCATCACCTGATCGAACATGCCCATGTTACCAGGTACATCGGGTCTGTTGAAGTAGAGGAATCCGAGCGACGCCACGCGGTATTGCATAGACACTACGATAAGCCTCTGTTCGGAGACGAGGATCTTGGCGTCGTACACGTCCAGGGTAGAGGTACCTGCGAAGAACCCACCACCGTACACCCACACCATGACGGCCACAGGTTTGGTGGGACGAGGTCTCGGAACCCAAACGTTCAAGTACAAACAGTCTTCGCTCAGCGGCGTGTTCGGGTTCCACATCGCGGCGCCGGCGAACGATCCGAAGAAGGTGTCGTTGATCTGGAAGCAGGTGTTGGGCATTCGGTCAGTGTCCAGCACACCGTCCCAAGGGTCCATCGGTCTCGGGTTACGGAACCGGAGGTAGCCTACCGGTGGTTGAGCGTAGGGAATGCCCAACCAAGCGTCAACTGTGTTACCGGTCG
This sequence comes from Glomeris marginata, assembly GCA_034696005.1. Taxonomy (NCBI): domain Eukaryota; kingdom Metazoa; phylum Arthropoda; class Diplopoda; order Glomerida; family Glomeridae; genus Glomeris; species Glomeris marginata. The sequence goes on along the minus strand of JAQFZQ010000275.1, from coordinate 36,227 downwards.
CCGTTGTCAGAGTCACTCCGCGTACTTTGCCTTTGGTCGTCTCCACCACCAACGGATCGTCTTGGTCATCTTGATCTCCATCGGTGTTACTAGACTGACGTGGGTTTGCCGTGACCGGGGCGAGGAGCAGCAGTAGGCACAGCAGTGCCACACGGTCCATCAGAGCACTACTACTTGCCATCGGTGTACGTGTAGTAGTAGTAGTAATAGTAAGGTGGTGGTGGTGGCAAGTATCCCAGGTGTTCCAGGTGCTGGTAGTGCCGGGTTGAGGAGGGGGGTGGTGGTCTCCGGTGGTGTTGGGAGAGGGTGGGGAGGTGGTGTGCGCTGCTGCTTCTCCCCAAAGCCTCTCACCGGCTTTTAGGAGACGACCAAACTGCCACACCAGAAAACGCAATACATGGCCCAACGGAAAACGTCGTTTCGTTCGAGAACGGATCAATCTGAAACGTGTGACGTCATCGTTCGATACACTCGTCCACCTCGTGCAAGGAGGCAGCAGTTGGTTTTTTCACCGACCCACTCACTCCCACTTGCGAGCGAAGGCAGGAGGAGCAGCAGGAGTATAGAGGAGCGGGAGGAGCAGACAACAACGGCAAGGCAAGGCAAAGATATGAAAGCAACATATAGGCATGCATGCATATGGCAATGGCAATGGCAATGTGTGCTGCTGCTGCAGTGTTGGCTCGTGTTTGCTGCACCACACACAACCGTGCTTTGGAGTTGAGCCAGCTCGCATATCATATGATGATGTGGTTATTAGTTTTAGTTGGCTCTTTCTCTCTCTCTCCCTCCTCTGCTTGCTGTGCTGGTGACGACCCGCCCTATACTGTATTCGGATTACCAATTGCACCGATCGAACCATACTCTTTTATTCTTTTCAGCTCCCCCTCAATTTGTCTCCCTCTTTCTCTTTCTCCACCAATTGTTCAGTGACATAAAAAACAGTGGATTTTGTAAAATAGTATTTTTCACTGTTATTTAACTCGTGGGGAACTTCGATATCGGTTAATTTGCGAGGATTTGTTTAGTATTATTATTAATTATAGTTCCATTTTTGTTCTATGTATATTTGTTATTTGTAAAGGAAATTTATTTCAGTAGCTTTGTAAATTTGGAACAAGGTAATGCACTTTAATGATTGCATTTTAAAGAATTTTCATTTCATGAATTTGATTTAAATGCATTAGTGGATTTATTTGGGAAAAAGATCATGGTTTAATTATTTTCAATGAATTGTGATTTAATGGTATTATAAGGGTATATCAGTAATTAAAAGTAAATCAAAATTCATTGAAAATAAACCATGAGCTTTTCTCCCAAATAAATCCACTTTAAAATTTAATCATTAAATTGCATTACCTTGTTCCAAATTTACAACACTATTAAAATATATTATAATATAAAAGAAGTTATACCCCCTTCTAAACACTTAAATTAGCTGACCAAGGTTGGAAGTAGGAAAGACCAAAATGAGTTCCAGCTAAATGTCAACTGTCAAATCCTGCATAATTCACTTAAAATTAAAAACTGAAATCAAATTTCTCCCGAGCTACATTAAAAATAAATTAGGAAACGATTTAGTTTACTACACGGAAATGTATAACTATCATTGGTTGACTGTAATGGAAAATTAGATGCAAGGGTTTTGACAGTACAGGAAATAGCATTGCAAAACCCTGTAAAGGGGTTTGTTGACTGGGGGAAAAAATCCACTGCATTTTTTATATCGTATACAATGATCCGCATTCGGGATAAACGTACACTTGGATCTAATCCCATCTGTACTGCTGTATACTGTGTTCAGGCCTACAACTGTGTATGGATTTATTTTCTCTTCGTTTTGGTTGCATGTTGGCTGAAAGCCAATTTCAGCTTCAATTCGGTGGACATCTAAAACTTGTCTCCACCCTTTCGGAGCAAGCAGATAGACAGCAGACTAGGGTGTAATCTGTCTCCACCTGGTTGGTGTAAATTTTATTTTATTTTCGAGTGACAGGAAGAATAATATAAAAAAAGTTACCGAATTTTCCAAAGAATTTTCTAATCCTCACATAAGGTCTGGTCATGCGATTGGATAATCTTGTTTTATATTAGTCATTTGTCAGTTATATTTTAAATTCCCTGCAGTTTGTAATAACATAAATTACCCTCAAATTGTCCTTAAAATTCAGATGTTATTCTTTTAACAAGTTCATATTATTAGTCTGCATAAAATCCAATCACAAACTCTAAATTCTGAAGTTAACTGCAATTATTAGCTATTTGGCATTTTTGTAAAATTGTAAATTGCCTGCATTATTTAAAGATAAATTTCCTTTAAAGGGCTTACATGTTGTAAATGCAAGATTATTTGCACAATTCATTTATCTATTTACTGGGCTTAAATTCTATGCAGGACTCTTATTAATTAGAGAGTAACACCCCCTGAAATTGATAGTATAATCAGTTCTCTATAGTAATACATTTTGCTATCAAATATCTCCTAATCATTAAATTATGTTAAATTTTCCGAACACAATTCCCATATATTAATACAAATCAAGTCCCATTCATTTTAACTTCCTCACCAAATAATCTGTACAACTTCAAAACAAATTAACGATTGCAATGAGTTCCCTGCATTTGCTGCTGCCATGCAAAACCGTGTGAAAAAATAAAATCCCTTTCAGATCTTATCACTATTCTTCCCAACAAATTCCCTGCAGATTCCAGGTTTCCCATCTGCGTTCAAACATGATTGCAAAATCATGTACGTCACTCTGCTTGCCAACAGATCAAAGTGGGGGTGTCATATATGAGGGTTCAGTGTGTGTTTATAAGCTGTAAGCCTACTACTGCAAGAGGAAGGTTTTAGTTTCCGGGAATAAGTCGGAGGTTCGTTCGTAATAAAGATAAAACGAGACGTCGATAAAATTGCATTGCATTGAATGTATATACACACACATATATAGTATACTGAATCGTTAAAAAAATTGCTGGAAAAGCAACGAATATATACAGTATGTAGAGACACTGCAGACCATTCTGCTTCATGCATTGCAGTGAAGAAAGGCAAGCTTGTGTTTGACTGCAGAGCTGGTGGTATAGGAAATGCAGCAGAATAAGCTGTGTTTGTGCATGTTTGCAAGCAACAAAACGCCGCATTGGCGCTGTCATTCATTAAGAGCTGCAACCATGAAGGGCCATCGATGCGTCGCAAAGCGAAATTGGATGGAAATTGGCAATTGCACGCTAGACCAATTATCTTCTGCAACTTGGAAGCACCACCACTACTGCATCACTATGTGCACTGTGTGTAACACTGGTGCACTTATTAGCTAGGTGGACGAGGTGCATTCGGAGCGATTTACATTGCATGCTATGCAGTAAAGCCCTGCCTGGAAACAATTACACCATTTCTAGTTTTCATATAGAATATATTGAGAAGTTATTCAAAGGAATGTAGCTTGGATTAATGGAGATGTCGAGTGATTAAAATCGAGGTGGTTTTCCTAGATTTGAGGAGGAAAAGCAGTGATTTTTCGATAGGTTGTGCAGCTCATTTTGCAACTCACGTTTTTGTTTGTAAATTTTGTTGTATTTAATTAATGAAACTCTCTAATTACCATTGTCACAACGAACAGAAATGTTTAAATCTACTTAATAATTAATTTCCTAGCGAAATTACCATGCAGTGTAACGGTGGAAGTAGTTCAGTTGTTTATTTTCACTTTTCCACAGACTATTAACCTCAATTAATGCGAATTTTATTTATGCATGAATGTTAATTGCAATTTATGTGTATATATGCGTAATTTAGCAAACAATTTTAGCAAACAAAGTAGAATATTTCATGTGGAAATTATGAATTGCTTAAACCTTCTCTTAATAAACATGTTTCTTCAAAGGAAATAATAAAACTTAATGCAATTCCTTGAAACTATTAAAAGTTATTTCGAATATTCTCGGAAAACTGATTTTGAATCTCACTGCATCCCCATCTTTCCTAACTTGAAGTTAGATAAATGTTTTCTATAATTAATTATATCCAGTTACCAAGCTTTACTAAACATATCTTTTTATAGTACAGAGAACTCGGTGTTTGCACTTGAACAGTGCACGAGTTGTGAGTGTACCACGTGATAAGCTGCTATTTTACCTTGAGTGATTCCTATACTGTCGGAACTCTTGAGACTCTTGAAAATCTTGAAACTGTTGGGTCTGTTTTTGCGTGCTTGCTGCTGCTGCTGATGGTGTTGGAAGGTTAAAATGGTGCACAGAGGTGGAGGTGTTGTTTTTAGGGTTGTAGCTCCGAATGGTTGTAAGTGTTTGGTGGTACATACGTCACCGAGCCTGAAGGGTTGCGTTAGAAGTATATGTTGTAAGAGTAGAGGTAGAAGTATTGGTAGTATTGGTTGGGGACCTCTTCCTGACCACTAGAAGACGTCTCCTCCACCGTCCTCCAGTCTTCATCCTGCACAGAGCAATGCAAGAAAGCTGCCGAAGACGAAGAATAAGGAAGCGGAAGTGACGCCTCGCTGATGCTGCACACACATACACACACGCACGCACACACACACATACAAACATATACATACATACCTACATACATAGACACATACACTTTCTATATGTCTACGTCCGTTTTGGATGCCGCCCCAAATCGATGCCAAACTGCGATTGGCCAGAAAGCATCCCGGGCTCAGAGTGGCTATACCGATGATTCCCGTGCACCAGCTGGAAGTCCTGGACCACCTTTTGCTCAGTTGCTCTGAGCTCTGGTGGTGGTAGTGGTGGTGGTGATGGTGGTGGTTGTGGTAGTGGTGGTAGTGGGTGGAGTAGTGACGTCACCGGGCGCCATGTTAGATTCCCGGGTATTTTTTGCGAATGCCAGGCAACCAAGACCCGGTCCCCAGTTTGTCGGTGACGTCACGGGCTGGGACGGGCTGAGCCTGCCTGGGCCAGGAACCCAAGCTCATGATCAATGTGCGCATTTCGAGTGCCGGTCACCATGACAACCGCCTCCTGCATCACCATCTCTGGCTACACTGTTTGTCAGTGACGTCATGCGCTGTGAGAAAGAGGGGGAGGCAGAAATATACTGATGCTTTGTGACAATTGGGAAGGGTGAACGTGGCAAAAAATAGCGAAATCTTTAACACAATATAGAAGTGGAAAGGCACTTGAAGGAAATTCATTTTTACCCCCCATATCCGTTTTTATATTGAGATGCTCTTCTGCCTAAAGCTGAGTTCACATTGCAACTGTAAAACAATGTACTGTGTGATATTAATGGTGAAACCCAATATGTAGCAATAATTACTGCCAGTTATATGTGCATGTGGTTTGTATTTTTGCATTCAATACCAAATTATCTATGACCACAAATGATTTACAAAATTAATTTAAATACTACATGATTTATTTGGCAATGGAATTAGGATAATTATTTGCACTCATTGCATCTCAAATGTTTTAATATAACTGTAAAAGATACTTTTTTAACATGTCGAAAATATACATTCACATCACTTCCGGTGAAGTCCTTGCAATGACTTCCAAGAATCTTAACCTTGATTCAAACTGAATCGTTCTCAACAAAACTGACTTGTTGCATCCACCCACAAACAATTTACACACAATCGGAACCATTCACATGCACGTCACATGTCATACAAAATGTTTGAACATATCTAAACATCACATGAATCCTCTCCCTTCATGTTTGAAATCATGATGTTGGGCGTCAGGTTCAGATCATCAGAAAATATGAGCATTATTATTAATGCAAATATTATAAATAAAAATTGAAGGAATCTTAAAATTGTATATGTATGTCAAGTGGCTCCTTCAAATTCAACATCTACACTTTAACTCCTGTGTGCCTATCTGTGCCATCTCTGACGTCATTGGCCATTACACGTCACTGGATCAATCTTTCCAGGGCTAAAGGAAGGAAATTCCGGGTGGTGGTTGGATGCAATGCATGAAAATACATGTAAGGAGGATCAGTCGGTCGATTATTGCAGTAATTTGACGTCTGATGGAAACGCCAAAGGGGAAGGGAATGCAAAAATGAGAAGATTAACAAGGAGCAGTGTAATGGTGCCTATACATGAAGGAAAAGAAAAGAGAAATAAACTGCAAGAGCGATTGTGTGCAACGTTGCGTGTGCTTTTCGATTGGTTGTAGCTCATCTGCCCACCCAGCACAGCCTATACAGAAGACAAAAAAGTACTATACTTAGACTGGAAGTATTGCAGCATTGCTATATACTGAGGGATATATGGGATATCTACTTTAAGGCGCTCTTGACCTTTTGCTTTTCGCATATCCAGCACGAGTGGGAATTTGACAGGTCTGCGAAAAGGTCCTGAGGCTCTCCAAATAATGGCCTGGCTGCACTATCGATCCGCCTTCATGATTGGCTATAGCTATACACGTGCAAGCGAAAGAACAACCACCAAAATGGTTATTGTATGCATTAAGAGTGCACACTGATTTATGCTGTGCATTCGCCACATGCGCTTTCTCAAGTCATATTCACAGCTTTGCACGCGAGCTGACAACTTTCATGCAAGCTGGCATTCACATGTGATGCACCCCAAACCCTTAGAAAGATATGACTCGTGACGTAAACGGTCAAAACTTTTTATATAATGAATTTCAAGGGTTCTGAAAATAGACTTGATATATTTTGTTCTTGTCGATTACACTATACAGAATCTAAGTTAATGCTTTGCCATTTATCGGGGACAGTGGTTATTTACAATTAACTTAAGGCAGGCTTAAGGAGACTATCAGCTTATCCAGTATCAGCTTATCACTGAGAAATTAACTGGTCAAAATGACTATAGGAAAGTTAAGTCAAAACGTTGTCCTGCAGAGATTCAATCACATAGTTCTCTTGTCAGATAAAGCTAAACTAGTCAATTTCAGGACAACTTTTATGCAGACAAACTTGCCTTAGTCATTTTCACCAATTCACAATTGGCTATATAGTACGTGCAACGTGAGAAAGAAACTCGTAGCTCCACCCTCATTAGAGAATACATAAATGAGGTATGCTCAAATGAAGGGGTGGCAGAGTTCTCATAGCACGTGCAAAGTGATGCAGGACGTAACTTCTACTTTTCAACAATGGGAAGGGGTGAAATTCTTTTTTCTTTCTTAATCCGAAAACCTGGCAGATCGAGCGCTCTCCCTATACCACCCATTCATTTGGGCCTAGTCTATAGTGAATTTCAGTCCAATCTTGCAGCAAATGGCCTGCTTTAGCTGTGTGGCGGTGATGCTCCCTCCCCTTATTAGGGTGAAAGTAGACTCGCCGTAACCCGAAGAACACGTGAACCCGCGAGTCTACTTTCATCCTAAGGGGAGGGAGCATCAGCCATTTGCTGCAAGATTGGACTGAAATTCACTATATTTTTACACCGTATAGGTCCTATTACTGTATTACAATTTTTGTATAATAGTAGTGAAAACTTTGCCATTCTATAGAATTTCGTTATTGTCATTAATATTTAATCAATTAAATCTTGTCTATAAAAAATCAATTTTTATTGCATCAGTTTACAAGGTGAAATATTTTCATTTTCACACTAAGTCTATATAAATGAATTTATTCACTTGGAACATACATCCTTTTATGTGTGCCGTGCATATTGAAAAACTTACACGGAGTATGCCATTTATATAATTAACAAATTGTGATACATTCCTTGTAATTTTACTTGGAAAAAAATATTAATGAAGGATGAAATTGAAAAACACGGAGTGAAAAAAAATGGACACTTCCATAAATAAATTGCACATCTGTCTATAGGGGTCGACGTTGTAAATATAAATAGGGACACGGAATTCACGAGTGTTTTCGTTGAGAAGTAAATAATCATGTCTTTCAACACTGCATTCTCATATAACGGCATGCTTTGAAGACTCCTCTTAAAGACCGTTATAACGAGAGGGATAATATTTTTGCAAACTCAAGATCTGCAAACGCAATTCAGCTAAAGTTCAAGTACTGCAATATCACTATATACATAACTTAATTATAGAAGCATGTGCATGCATGCCTACTCGAGGGATTGAAGAAAAATCCATGCAGAAAATGTTTTCCCATCTTACTGCATGACAGTGAAAACAACCATGGAGGGGAAAATCATTATGCACATTATATCATTATATGCATACAGAGCAATATGGGGCAACTACTACTTATAGCAATAGCCGGATGTATACTTGTATAGATGCACTCGATTTTTCGATAATGATTTTTACGAGCGAACACCATTATGCAAATGACTTGCAGAGGACATTGCAAGGTGCTTGCATTTTGCACACTGTATACATACATTATAAGGACGCAGGGCTAAGATCGATTTTATCGATCTGTTCTGCTGGACCGACCTCCTTCCTAGGTAGGCTATAGCATATATCAAGAGTGGATACATACCTTGCAATGTAATTGGCTACGAAGCCAATATCGATCAAAAATTAACAATCTCATGTGCACTGAAATATAATACTAACATATAGTGTTCAGTTGGTATACATTCAAAATATGCGTTTCACCATTTATTTGAATTGAAATTTTTAATTTCAATTCAACAGGAATTCATTGTGAAAATTGAGCCCTTTAAATGCAAACTGTGTGGGTGTGCATGCGTGAATGGTATATGTGTGTGTTTGTATGCAGTTATTATTACTGGAGCATTCTGCATGAAATGCCATGAAATGAGTGATTTTGTTGCGAGCAAGATTCAATAAGCCGTTCAATAATGGATCGATGCGCACATTATGCGGATATTGCGGCCATTAATGATTTTTCTCCTTTGACATATAAATACTTAATAAGCAACTACATTTGTAATCGGATTGGGCAGAGTATAACAGACAGCAGATCAATGCATGTGCAAAATACCTGTGGTGGAATGATGTTATTAACACTGTATATTAAATGACATTAGCAAAACTTTGTTCTATATAAATATTACATTTTTACCTACAATTTAATATGCACTTATTCTATATTCAATATATTTTTCCATATGAAAATATTACACATTGTCGTAATTTCTGTTTGCTACATTGAAATCTTTGTTTCATAAATTTGTTTCAAGAGCAATGTATGTCCCCTTAAAATGGTGATAATTGTGCTATTACACAACAATATTTTTATTGCCATCAAATATGCAATTATGCAGTACAGGTGTATGGAAATTTATTCTGTTGCATAAATTTTACATGCCTTATTCCGAATATTTTTAAGTGCTGAACATGCTTGTAAATTATGTGGAATGATTATTAGAATACATAAGAATTGACAGTGAACAATGCATTTCGTATAAGTCTGGATATTATAGTGCCAAATATTTATTTTTGAAAATACAAGGGAGGAGTCAATTATGGAAACTTGCATAGGGCATGCATATATGTAGGTGGTGATCATGGAGCATACAGTACACATGAAAGTATGGGTATTAATCAGTTTGAGAAACATCTGAAATTTCTATTCTTTGTTACAAGCTTCCCTGCATCACACAGATTTGGGAGCAATGCAGGGAAGCAAACCAATATGGAATCAGCTTTTATATTATCTCACCGATATGCGTTTGAGAATAATACATGTTAAAAGGCAACGTGAAATATGGGGACAATGCTGTTTGAATCTTGACAAGGTACATCCTAATACCCCAGTGAAGTTTTATTGTATTTTATACTGGAACGTTTATGGAAAGTAGCACAAAGAGATGATAAAACAGCACGTCATGCAGACTTTTTATGGGTTATAATTTGTGCAAACACTTTGAAAATTGAAAGGCATGCAGGTGATGGTGAAGGAAAAATGCAGACATGGCTTGCATCGATTTTGTCTTGGCCACCCTTGTGCAGAATATAGCCTCTGTGAAGGAAATTTGCGCCCGTCATTACTAATTTAAAGCGAGAACCGCCAATCTAATACCATCTCCGAGTGTACGCCCGGATATGACGTCACACGCTGCCCGTCATTAACTATACACCTACCCACACCTACAAATGCCACATTGCTTAACGTGGGAGTTGTTTATTTTTGCAATTAATTTTTTGGCGAATCTAAATAATGAGTATACAATGCATCTGTAATGGAAATAATTTATAAATGAAATAGACACAAGGGATCGTTCATAAATGAGGTAAATACCATTAGGGAGTTTGTTTTAGAAAATCACTATACAATTGACTCTTTTAAATATAAGCACCTCCAATTGCCAAGATGGAGGCTGCAGTGAGGCAAATTATGCTATGATTGGCCGAAAACAAGTTTTCTCAATAAGGACGCCATTTTTTGAAGTTTTTTTTTCTTCTTCGGCCAATTGCAGAACAATGAAAAGGATCAATTGGGGGAGATTGTGGCCAGCATTTTTATGGAAATCTATATATTTTAACTGGAAATTGAGTGAGGAATGACGTCACGGCCTGTTTCATTAGAAGAGGACATTTGGCAACATTGCATGCTGAGTCCATCAAACTCCAAAGCTGCATGCATATACTGTGGTTTCAATGAAAGATTGAGCCAGGAGTGTAGAGTCATGTCTGGGCCGACCCATTTCAAAGGGGTGCATGGTTGACATTACCAGTTGTCATCACCAGCACACCTGTAACCATGCACCCCTTTGAAATGGGTCGGCCCGGACATGACTCCGCCCTCCTGGCTCAATCTTTCATTGAAACTACAGTAAATGCTCATAACTTTTTTTACAAATTTTAAAATAGATTATGTTTTAGCCAATCTTTTCAGAATTAATGTATCTTATACATTTATTTCTTCATAAATACGAATACCATTTGGTTAATGTCTTTAATAAAACCTTTCTAATCGCACCAGATTGCAAAACTCTTATTCTTTTTCCTTCATGCATGAACCGATTCAAAGTTTGCTTCTAAATTGAGTATGAATAGAGCAGATCATCAACATTGTTGTTTATGGATGTTCCGTAGAGAAATATGTTAATACAGGCAAGGGAAATCCTTGTACACAGCTACTATAAACGATAATTGCAGGTGCGTGCATGCATATGGCAATTTCCAATGAGGTGTACATAATGTTCAGAATTACAATTACCGGTGTGCATGCATGCAAGTGTACCGTGAGCTAGAACACCTACATATGGCACACCCCGTTCATCCCTGTAGTTTAACAACAGTTCCTTGCCAGTTTGCTAAGGAGTTATTAATGCATGGTCTCAATGTGCAGCTCCTTACTTCTAATGATCACTAAAAAACTCGTATATCTGTATTTGTTGCTCTAACAGGCACCAAAGATATTGAAATGAAAAATATGTAAGGGTAAATTGCAAAAAATATTGACAATGATTTTTTTAATTGGTTACCATGTCCATGGAAATTCATAGACCACTCTTGATAGAACACATTGAATTCATTCTTGCAGTTAGCTAGCAATGTTGCAAATAAGCCATATCTTGGGTTTTTTAACATTGAATGGAAAGTAATAATTAAGCCATTCGATAATTAAGAAAAATGTGAAATATTGTGTTTTTAATGTATGGTTCTACTGTGCAAAGTATTTGCTTCAATATTTGCAACCGGATGTAATATGAGAATGTGGCAATCTTGTGTTGATACAGCACATTGTACTAATACAATATGTCCTTACAAATGATATCATTCAGAAGGACATGACTTCTTGGTGCTGATCTCTGATCCCACACCCACATCCTCATCTAAGAGATTATTGTTACAAGTTTATACAAAACCTATGCTTTATCTCAAAACTTTCTATGGTTCCTTGGAAATTCACTTTTAAAAGTAGGCTTGTCCAGTGATAACAAAAGAGCACTTTTTACATGTTTCATCAAGTATAGGTATACTATAGTATATTTAACAATAGACTGAATGACAAACTTCCAATGCAGGCTTTTTTGCAAAAACGGAGCCATCCAATGATGATTGCTGTATAATTGAACATGTTATTTAGAGCACAGTGGGATGCCCACTGCTAGGGGGGTCTTTCGTATGTCTTTAAAACCTCGTTAATCCGAATATTTGATTAATCGAACAGACATTAACCTCAATTAAATAAGCTCGGATTACATGGATTATTTTGTGCATCCCATGCAGTGCAGTCTCATTTTAAGGTGATGTGAAGTTCCCGGAAATCAAGACTGTTAATTGAATGGCTCAAAATGAAACTCTATAATGTCAATTGGAAATCTATATACAACTTCACTAATTTCATGATGATCATCTATTCACTTCCTGCTGTGTTATAATACAGGGAAGTCATCTGTCGGATCTTGTGGGTGGAACTGTATAATCAAAGTCTTATAAATGTTAAAGGGGAACTGACAAGGTTTTGTAACATACCTTGGAAAGTGTGCAGTTCTAACAGAATTGATGCCAATAAAACGATTGGCGCAAACAAAACTTTTTAAAAAATTGTAACAAAAAGTTAGGAGTAGTTAAAGAGGGTGACGCCCTGGCGTATACGTCATGGAAGGATGGTGTCACAGTGTCCTGTTTTGACAAAATTTGGATTTTCAGCCAATGAGGCCAAGCGCCTCTACAGTTTCAGCCAATGGCAGAGCTTATCAATGGCGCTCCAGTGCACGTATCTCACAATATACTACTTAGTACACTGCGCAGAAATGAAACTAAATAATTCATATACTATGTGCCTATAATGCTTCAAATGACCTCAAATTTTCAGGCAATGTTCCTAAATTAGTGGCAATCAAATGCTAGTTTTTTTCAGGGTATGTTGCAAAACCTTGCTAGTTCACCTTTAAAATGATTTGCTAATCACTGAGTAGGTTTTAGCTTTCATGATTAGTGCACTTTATAAATTTAGAAGAGAGATGATTAAATATCCTGGGAAAACAGAAATTCAGGGTTTGAAAACTATCATGGGCACTCTACTATTAGCAAAGTGTCACATTGCTGCATAGAGATTAATAATGAGAGGACATGTATGCATTTATCACTACAATGAGCTGTAGGAAATATTGCAGGGCTCGCAATAACGGTCTATTTTCGTCTATGTGCAGATAAATGCGAGAGTGTGTGAACGAGTATATGGGATGAAATGCAGCGTTATCGACTCGAAAGAATTGGGGCACAGCCGGAACCTTGGTCTATTTTTATCCTGTCTATTGTGTGCATCTGCACCATGTAAAGACCGATAGCCGTTTCGTTGATACAATAGACCTCAAACTGGATCACCTCCTCTGATAATTATTATTTGCAAGCCGTGAACAGTATCAAAAATCTCATTTTTTTTATTCCCCTCGTTTGCCCAAAACGGCTCCATATCGATATTTATAATGACTGACTGACTATATGCCCACCATATTTTCACTAATCTATTTATCGGTGACGTGAATTTCAGTTTGTTTGACGGCTGGCATTTATCCCACCTATATCCATATAATTGACATGTGGGCAAACATGTGTGGGATGGAGGCACTGTGCACTGTGCATACTTGCAATGTCTTCGATCGATCATGCTGCCCAGGTAGAAATTGAAGACGTTGAAAATAGAAAATATAATCCTATTTCCATATAGCACTTAAACTAAACACTGTCAGACAAAAAGAACTCGTATTGTATATTATTGACGTCAAAAAATAATTCATGTACGTATATACAGGGTGCCCCATAAATCCCTTGAAGGCACTGCCATGTTTGCACCGAATATAATTCATGGAAATGCTTCGTATTGGTAGTGTCGCAAGGGTCATGGGTTACATATTCATGATACATTGCGTACACTTAAACTGTAATATCAAGGTCATTTGTTCCTCAAAAATGTTATTATTGTAGATAAACTGCCACTTTCAATGTACGACATGAAGCCAACAATGAATGGGGGATATCACAGCTAGCAAACAGCTTCCCTGTATGACGCTACAGTCAGGGCCATGCAAAGAAGCCTGACATTTTGCTTATAGCAATAAAACATCTAATACACAACACACGGTGGAACTCTGCAAACTTGTGTATTATATTCGGTGCAAACATGGCAGGCCTTCAAGGGATTTATGGGACTCCATGTATATATAAGAATGTAGACACACTGACTGGATTATTGTAAATTTATCTGGATAAGTATTATTGGCATTATCAGTAATAGTATGTGGTTTGAGGGTTGTTGAACTTATGTAACCTTTTAATTGCATCCAAATTGGCTGAAACAGGGACTATTGGGAAAGCTTTAAACAGCTAGCAGTATAGTGTTGCAAGTTCTCTTGTGGATGATGGTGGTTTTCTGTTGGTAAACATTTGGTATTTGTGTATGCATGATGGCTCCTCGCCATATAGGTACTCTTGCATATACTATACATGTATATATAGGGTATATATTATAAAGTGGTGTGCGGAACTAGCAGTCAGTTGCTACAAGCAATATCAGTGCCAATCGGTGGCAATAAATTAACGACGTCATATATGTTTCTTGTGTCATATATATACGACATGTAGTGGATTTTTATGCGTGTGGTGGGCCTAAATGAGATTGCTCCGTCTAATGGCACAACCTGCACACAGTTTATGCAGTGAGCGCCAAGTGGCGCATCGATCGAGTTCACTCACAGCCCTCCCTATGTGATGAGACGGGCTGCTCTTTTTCGCACGTGGCGTGCTCCTAACTTGCCACCAGGTGGCACTCTTTCTGTGAATTTAAACTGCAAGTTTGTGCATATTGCTCTGGTTTATTGCTGATCTGAAGGTGTGAAAATCATATTTGTCATGAGTTACTGGTTATACTGTACAGATAGTGATATAAATATCTTATTTGTTTTGCATGCCAATTATAAGTAAAATCTGGGACCCCTTTCCCCCCCCCCCCCTTCCTTGAACAATATACTCCATTCCACCCCTTTTCCATATCCCTACAGAGCTCAGTTTACCCTGGGAGCCCTGTGTTGTTTGAAAATGCAAACTGTGGTTCCAAAACTCAGATTTTTGAATGCTTCGCAATTTGCTTGCAGCCATCTTGCATATAAAGTTTGCATGTTATACCACTTGCAAATGTGCTTCATATTGTATTCCAATACTAATCGATACCCAATGGGCCAACAGGTTGATAGCATGCAATTAATGAAAGATCACAACCATGTCATGATTGTCAATGTTGCAAAGTCCTCCATGATATTTGTAGTTGTTGGCCTCATAAATACAATAATTTCCATGAATTAGGATTGATGTCCATAGTTCAGGGGGTTCAGGTGGTTTTACTAGGTATGATTTGGATAAGTGCCTCTTAATTATTTGAATTTTTTATTGGGAGGGGAGTATCAAGGTTTAAAAATGGATGTTGACATGCACTTATTATAGGCTATATGGTGATTTTCACCTGTTTCTTCAAGAGGTCTTCAAGTAAGCCTACATGTAGGGCCAGTTGTAAAGGACAATGTGCATATATGCCACCCAACATGCATGGATATGCATATTGATCATGTTTGGTTGGGGTGTGCATGTGGTATGGTGAGAAAGCAGCTGCTGAATTCTGAAATAAGGACTGTGGCAATGGTTTGTTTTTGTCGATGCCATGCAAGAAGCCGATCGATAAAATGAAACCTTGTTTTTGTTCAGCTGTTTACGTCGAAAAATCTGGTCAACGTAAACGATTCTAGAAACACCGAAGACTAGGCTTATTTTCAAGATGACTATGCGATTCGAGTCGTCTGCATCCGGTGCTCCCTTTTATATATCGTATATGTATACACAGGGCTTTACTCTCTATATATATTGATAAATAATCCCTTTTATTCGTGATAACAGTTGAACTTTTGCATTTTTTTCCGCCCATACTTCGTTACCACGCAACCAAGATGGTAAAAATAAACAAAAATCCCATTGCAAAGCACAGAAAATGAGGTTAATCGTTTCTGATTTTACATATATATTTTCATAATATTCAAAAGAACTATAAGATGTACTTACTATTAAGGTCGAATAAATGGACGATGAATATGGAAGATGTGCATGTAATTTGGTATATAGACTTCAAATAATTTTCAAAATGATTTTCCTATTTAAATCACCAATGTAATTTAATTCCACCAATAGAATGTTGTACTAAAGGCTTGCTAAAAGTCAAAGTATAGTTGACGGATTTAACGATACACTGTTGAATAACACGTCACTGAGAAAAGACCTGCAAGTGCATAAAGTGTTTACAAATTATAAGAGGGTTTCGAAACTTTGGTGTCATTTGCAAACTGGAAGGAAGTGTTTAGAATTGTTTGTTTGCATAAGTAGGTTTGTTCTTGTTGCTGAGCACATGAACATCATTTAAATTGCTATTTATCTAAACTGTATTCAAAACAGGTGTACTGTATGCTGTTGCATATGGTAGTGTTTTCCTCGAAATTTCAATTCGTTTCATCTCTTATATTGTATTTCTGTTTACACATAATATGAGTGCAGCTTGTGTAATATTTGCAAGCCGATTGCAGCGATTATTTGCTCTTTAGAGCGAGTGAGTGCCAGCAAACTGAATACATTTCATTGTTTATCTATCCACTTGGAACACCCCAGGGACACCAACATTGCACCCAACAGTGAGCCCACACACCTGCTTTTGGCACCTCCCTCTGGTGTTACGCATCTACTGCTATATAGTGCCTCTAGCGGCGAAACTCTAAACTGTTGACATGTGTGGGCGTTCTTTTATCCGCCATTACTCAAGTCAGCCCATTATGGTAATACTTTTGTAGGGTGTATAGCCATGGTATAGCCTGCTGAAAAACTAATTTGTTAAGATGAGTAGTTGTGAACTTCACAGTAATTGTGAATTTATTTCTTACTACAGTTTCTCAAATGCAAACCACTATACAGTTATCCTACCGTTTCAAAACACTATACAGTAATGGTTACTTCCAATCTGAACAGTAAGTTGATAGCGTGTTCATTTTTATGCACTTTAGTAGTACCTACTATTGTCATGCAAACAGCTGTGTGTGGTCCAAGATGTCATACAAATATCGCCAGTGACGTCAGGTGGAAAAACCCTATTAATCTTGAATGGGCACTGATTTTTGTATGATTGTTGTAAGACAACCATTGTATTGATTAGAAAGAAAACCTTTAAAGGTGGTATACGCAAAATTCTTTACACAAGTTAATGGCAGCCATTTTAAGCATAATATGACTGTTTACATGACCCCAAATCATGCGTTTTGCCAATTGTCTCTGGATTTTGTCTGACTTTCGGTGCTGCAATATGGCCTCAACGACACAATTTGAGACTATAGTTACTTGCAGAAGGTCTGTAGTCACTAGACTAGTGGTAATGAAGTGTAGTGAAGCACGCAGTGCCATACTGAATTGCATGCACCCAATTATCTTGGTGTGTCCCATGCGTGCATTATTGTATATATCTATTCTATCCTTCCCGGATTTTCATATACTGTAGGGGTGCACTTAGGCACTTGATGAAATGCCTCACGGGAGTGATGCCAAGTATCCTTCCATGTGATAGATTCCCTGGGTTTATGAAATAATGCTGGAAATATTATACTGTGATTGCTCCAATTAAACTCCCTTCTCTAATTGCATTCTCATTCTGGGGCATTGCGCATGTGCTGCTTATATTCGTTTAAAGATGTATATAATGAACTTGTTGAGAAAAATATATGCCTCATTGAGGAAAAGAAAGAAGTAATTCAAGAACGTCTCATTAGGTAATGATGTTGGTGAACGGAAATGGCACTCATTATGATTGTTAAAATACATATCCTTGGGCTCCTGTAAAAAACATTTTTAAGGCAGATAGACAATACCTTTAATTCCATTTGTAGATATGAAACTAAAAGTGCATGAATAGATAGGGATTAAATTGTTTGTGCGCTTTCAAAACTATGTTGGATCCATTGTTGAAAATAGAAGCATTGAAAGATTTTTTACATCTTAAGTGCATTGGGATTTCGGTATATTAATTTCCCTAACAACTCTGCTTTCAATCACATTAATTGGAAAATGAGCTGTTGTTACTCCCTAAAACAACTGTGCAGTTTACTGGCATATTTATCGTGGACAAAAAGTGGGGCTAAAATTAGCATTTGTTATACTTTTATTAAAAGCATCATCAAGTGTTCCACATACTTTTCCAACTTGAGAAATTTCCCTGAACTTCACATTGCTATTTTTAAAAAAGTTTTAGCTTCACCCAGTCGTTTTAATTGGTTGTTTATATGTATATAATTTATTTTGCAGGGTATCTTACGTCAATGAACTTATTGCTTACATAATTCTGTTAATTTACAGTATTACTTTTGAAAGAGATTTTTTAACTGCAGTACATATATTTTACCTGAAATCATTTAAACCGAATCTATAACTTGTACAATTTTCTTCTGTAGATATTAGTTTATTAGGAAGTGTAACGTTAAATTGATAAAATACAATGTAGAAATATGTATGGTCATTTAATTAAAAACAAAAACTGTGTTGTGATATTAATTCCAAATCTCATTCTTGCTTCTATTTCAAGTTTCTATTTCAAGCTTCTATTTCAATATACTAGGTACACTTTCATGAGTTGGATCTAAGAAATATGGATCACATGGTTATGTGTCATACTATAGTACACAGTGCAAAGTTGAAAGCTGTTATTCTTGATAACATTGATCTTTGGACGTTCGATTATAGATGTATATGAGAAAAATAAGAAATAAAATGCTGTCAACCAGATTTAGAATTCTCCAGGTTCTTCTTCAAAGACCAAAACATAATTGCAAAAGATCATTGCGCACTGTTCCATTTGCTGTTTCTAAAGGTCTTCTACGAGGTATGCAATTATTTAATGACATCATTTTAATAGCTTAGTATTGAAACTCATTTTGATGACGCAGAGGTCGAGTGCAGTGACTCTGAACTGCAGCTTCGATTTGATGGCCAACATGCTCAAGTTTCTGTCCCCCTTGTTTGGTTGAGAGATTCTTGCGAGTGTGGCACCTGTCGTGATCCGTTAACAAGGCTTCGAAATCCCAATGTCAAGTCTTTGATCCATACTTCCGCAAAAAAGAATCTGCAGCCATTGCGGTTCTCGGTTAACGAAGACTTCGTTCACGTAACTTGTAGGTCCTCGTTTGGCCTGGAATGCATTTACTCTATATATGTATGTCATATAGGGTAGTACTTTTTCTGAAGTAAATACTAATTTTATGTTAGGGCCTGATGGACATGAATCTTCCCACAATGCCAAATTAATCCTAGCTGCAGCAGCGCAAGGATCACGGCCCGAAAGCGGGCCCAAGAAGATCGTCTGGGATGGGGCCTTAGCTAGTTCCTTGCCAATTGCCAATGTTCAATACATAGACATGATGTCAAATGATGGAACTATCAAAGATTTCCTCTATTCCATAACAAAATATGGTTTAGCATTAGTTCACGGTGTATGTATAATACTTGCCGCCAAATAATTAACACATTCTCATTTCTTGGAGCAAAATATTATATATTATTACAATAGACCTCTTTTTGTCTAATAGTAAACTAAAAGTAAACTAATAGCAATTGCACATTATAAGGTCCCTGCAACATCAAATTCCACGCGTCAAGTCATGGAACGCATGGGTCCTATCTGGGGAACATTTTGGGGAGAAGTATACCACGTAGTTGCAGACCTTTCACATTTTGCACATCCTTCTTACACTGGAGAACATCTTCCACTTCATACTGATACGAATTATTACATCGAAGGAGCAGGGTATATACAATTACCTAAATATCTGAATATGTAAGGCAATATCATCCGCATATTGGGATCACGTCTTGTTTTGTTTAAGATTACAAGCGTTTCATGTATTGGAACACAATGGTGATGGTGGAAAAAACATGCTAGTGGATGGATTTAATGTAGCACAAAATCTCAAAAGATTTCATCCCAAAGTCTACGAGTTCTTATCGAGGAAGCCAGTTTCTTTCAAGTACAGGGAAGAAGGCAAACGCCATTACCTTAATGAGGATTTCCTACTTAAACATCATCCTCTCACTAATGAACTACTGCAAATAAGGTATAGGTATTTCTATAGTCTATTCACAGCTATCTTTATAGTTGTATGTTAACGCCCTTCTTGGAGTGAACCAATGGCTGCAGGCCACGCCCACCGTGAAAACATGCCAATAGGTTAGCGTAGCCACAGCTATTTGTTCATTGGTTCCCTCAAAGAAAGGCGTTAACATTCAACTATAAAGATAGCTGTGAATAGACTATAATTTGTTAAGGAAACATTGAATGGTTAGTAGTGAGCCTTGAATTTGAATTTGTTTGCGGTAGGTTCACAGAGTGTGACTTCGATGTGTTCCGTACCGTGTCTGCAGCTGAAGCAGACGCTTTCTATGAATCGTTGACTGCACTTAGAAAAGAGATAAACGACCCGAAAAATGCACATTGGTTGAAGCTGAACCCAGGAACTGTTATGGTAACTGACAATTGGAGAGTTCTTCACGGCAGATCTAGCTTCACCGGGAAGCGGGTACTTTGCGGTATGTACATCAGCAGGTCTGACTACCTCAGTAAATCCAGATTGCTAGGCATTATTTAGAATCCAAATATAGAATGGGCATTAATATTATTATTTTTTGTGATGGTATTTGTTTTACAATTATGCACCCTTTTTACAGATCTTAACAGATCTAACCTATAGCTGCCATATGTACGTTGATTAGTTCATTTATTACAAATATCATTTACTACTATTTTAACTACGTATCTTGTTAAATATTTTTATATTGTGGAAATAAAATTGGTGATTGGGTATTTCTGCAGTATGTGTTTATAATTTCCTCAAAAAACACATTTAATTGAATACATTTTTAGTTTCTTGTGGTTTCCTGTAGTTTTATTCCTTAAAATGTGTTTTTCTTTGTTTTATACAATTATTGTAAAAAAAAATCTAATTTGAATTTTCTATCAGTATAAATAAGTAAAAAGAATAGTCTCTTTGTGTTACTATCAAATTTAGCCATTCATGCGAGTTTATGTAACTTTGTACACAAAAAATAGTCTATTTTAAAATGTGCTGGAAACTATAGATTCCCGCCTAAATATTTAATATTTCATTTGTTTATTATGTCGCTTCCAAACGTTATATTTACATTAAAAATAGAAATGCTGCTAAAATACAGTTGGCGATTTGTTCAAGGTTTTGCAAGTTTTGTACAAACGTCGACTAAACAATTTACTTCCTTAGAATTTATTGTTTTGTCGATTCCCCCATTTAGCCACTTCTTTGCAATACACAACGTCAGTGCCGTCAAGTTACTCTATTGGTTGCTCTATGCGATTACAACTCGGGTGAAAAGCCTTGTATCTGAAGCGCTTTTGGATTCGTGATAATAATCGTTCAGCCGAATTATTGATCTATTCAAAATGGCTGCCGCAACTCGTTACCTAAAATTTGGTGGTCATATTCGTGAATTACGTCTACATTTGTGCCAAAAATCAGACGCCAGCAAAGGAGTGAGGTTTGTTTTAATGAAACACGTCTATTTTGTTAACAATTCATCTGAATGTTACATTTTCCACAGGGAGTTCATTGAAAATCACTATGTGAACTTGAAGAAAAATAATCCAACGTTTCCATTTCTTGTTCGCGAATGCAGTGGTATATACCCCAAAGTTTTCGCAAGATATGGTGAGTTAAGTAGAGGGGAATAAATGTTTTAACAACACTGGATGATACGTTCTTTTTGTAACATAAATTCCACATTGAATATTTGTATAGCTGTTTGCATACTGTGGTTCCCAAAATGACCGCTGATCATGTGGTGGCGCAAATTCCTTAGTCCATGCCAAAGTTATTAAATAGTTATGAAATAGAGTCCATGCATAGGTCCATGCACATTGTCCATGGAAGGAGAACACTGTATCATTCACTGTTGGCATTAATTGTGTTATTATTTCAATACGAATTTTTAATATGAATTTCATTATTTACTACAGCGAAAGGCAAGGAAACCAGTTTACCACTAACAGGTCTGAGCAGTGATCAAGTACTTAGCACACTAAATAAGTTGGCAGAGTCAAAGTAATTCATGTAAATTTCGAGTTGATATATAGTAAAATAGTTTAGTGTACAGCTTAATTTTTTGGTTTCCCGTTTACCTTGCAAAAGATGGGTGGCTGAATTTCTAGTTAAGCAATATCCTAAAATATACATCACTTTATTTTTCATATGCTTCACTGAGAAGAAGTAAAGATATATTACAATATAATCACAGTACATCAAACGACGCGTGCAGCACTGACAAATGGATAGGACTGTAGTACAAGAAAGATACTTCGTAGAATTCGGGGCACGATTGAAAACACGTCCAACACAATTTACTGTACCATTCAGTGAGAAACACCAGTCCGTTGATGGGCACTTGAGCAACAAGGGCACCACGATCCATATGACCGTGAGAATCCACAAGAATCACCTGCGCGCAAGCGAAGTAATGAAATTATGTTGGACATCTCGCGTTACGACATCCATGTCCCGTACTCACGTGCTCGGTGTTCCTCTGATACACCAGGAGAACAGAACGTCCATCAGCGATGAGGGCAACGTAGAGGTTGGAGTCCTTGGCCAAAGCCCTTCCGGAAGACTCCCATTCCATGATCCCACTGTGTAAGCTGTCGAAGAGCGAGCTGCGCAGGGAACTTGTCGAAAACGTTGTTCTCTGAGAAAATGAACATTCACTTATCTATGAAAGGACACCACTTTATCACATTAGGCACGCATAGTATGTGCATGTGGTAGATTTGGCAGCGATCCAGAAATCGTACCCATTCGATCAGCCGATGGAAACGGTGAGAGCATGCGGACATCGCTTCCGGCAACGTGAGGTTGACATCGTGCAGAAGACCATCGTTGGCAAGGGCCTCGTAGATCTCGTTTCCATCTACGATACTCTCGGCTAGGGCCACCGTCAGATGACGACTCAACGGTTGGTCCGATGAACCGCACCAGGTTATCCGCTGCGCCTGGATGCGATGCGCCATGATCACCACGATCAACGTGCACGCGTTGCTTCCTGACCATCAAACCAGAACATTGAATGCCCATACAAAAACAAGCCTAGCTTTTGTTAATCGAGCAGTAACGGACCTATGTCCCTGTCACCGAGCCGCGACTGGCAAAAATCTGCCGGGAACCACCAGACCGCGACGCGGTCCTCGACAACGCAATCCATGTCGGGGACGTAGCGTACGTATCTAGCACTGGAAGGACGTCTTCGAGCCATGTGCCCATTGCTCTGTGGGTTGACCAGGGTACGGTTTGGAGGCTTTTTGCGCGGTTTGAGGACCGCTCCGGCTATGCCCATGGGTTGGCGCGGAGCAATTGGCATGCCGCGTGATGCAAACGCGGTGGATGTCGTCTATGCAACGGCCATTTCAACTATCGATTGTAATGTTGACATTACCAGGACGACTGCAGAAAACATGAATCACCTGGCAGGGAGGGGGTGCACGTGTTATACACTGCTGTTTCAATAGTGTAGGAGAGGAGGAGTGGGTAGGATTGGGTTTGGCTTCACTGCTGCACACTGGCGGCCATTGTATGGCGGACCTGTGGAGGCAAATGAACTCCTCCAGCTAGGTAATCCCATTTCCTGCAGGTTTTTATTGCTGGCAGATTAATGAGAGTGATATGCAGCGATCGATGAAAACGGTCGAATTAAGCCAAGTGACCTCGTTTAAACACCCAAACAAAAATCAGGTTTTCGGTACTGGTTTTATGAAAATTATGAGAAATAAACATTCAGATTTTACATTGTACTACTTGTTATATAAATAGCTCTTATTAGCAGCTAACCAGTTAAAAATATGACATTGCCCAATTAATATTGAATTTTAATATACTGTAAAACTTTATTGATAACAAACTTATTTGGTAAATCGTTTTTTTTTTCTTCGCGCAAAGAATGAAACTGGGGAATTATTTTATGCCAAATCAAATTTTGAATTTTTGAATTCTGCATGCCCCTTTTTTTAGGACAATTTCAACCATTCTTTCAAATTCGATAAAGTTATTTATTATAGACTAATTAAACGTACATATTTAAACAAATAATGACAGCTGCAGGATGTCAAACATGACCAGAAACATTGAAGAACAAAGCTGATAACATGGAAAATTGTGGCGCCATGCTAGCCCGGCGTCACGTACGACCGCGTCACGGTGACTGCGTCAGGATGACTCGTTCTGTACTTCTTTTACCGGCCGCCAGTCGAAAGAGAGCGCGGCGGTCTACGGAATTCCCTGGTGTTGTTTGTCAAGGTTTGGCGTGCGCATCGCCCAAGTGCACTGATTGTATTCAACGGATTTGACAAGTGAAAACAAATATAACGAGCATTTGGGGACGGTAAGTGCCTTTTTAATAAGTCAGTCGTGTGATTAACGTTACGATAAAGCGAAATTGAAACTGATTGTATGTGAAATTGAGTGGATGGCGTCGTTCGCCGGCATGGCGTGCCGTCACCTTTTGTTCGCCATCCAGCAAATTTCGAAATTACTGAGTTATACTGACTAAATCGACGATGATTTACCGTTCGGCTGTTATTTAAGGCGTATTGTATCGGTTGTACGGGCAGAGATTGAACCGATTTTGGCGAGGATTGGTGGAAAAATGGGTTAGGCCTAACGGCGTCAGTTGCCATTGTTATCCGAACAGGGATTTGTGTGTGTATGTGTAGAAGCGCGCCAAAATGTTCCCGACCAACAAATGGACGTTTTTATACATGCTTGTTATTTCTTTTTCAGGTAATTTCTTCAAAGTTTTAAAGAGCGAAACGGTGGTTCCAATGGGGGACTTCGGGTAAAATGCGTGAAATTGATTTTATAGGATTGAAAAGTGCTACACGTGCTGCATGTTTTTATCACAGCCATTTAAATTATGAAATAGTTGCATCTGATCTATTATTTAACAGCAATAGTCGATTATTTCCATAAGATGAATTAAAACGTCTCCATTAAAAGCCAAATAAATAATTATAATTTTAAATTTCAATTACATTTTCATCTGGCATAAATTTATAAACCAAGTATAAACATATGCAAACGGTGAGTCACGTAAAATAAACTGCTCAAAACTAAATTTCCTAAGTACTAAGTAGATAAATCTAGATAAATGACCATACAATTAATTTATCAGCCACAGAATGGTTGTAGAATTAAATAATGTAATTGAGATGTCAGTGTCGAAAAATGATTCAACTGCGTATTTACTACATTTTTCGTTATTCTTTGAAAATTATAACTTAATTAAAATAAAGCTATTCAAAATGTTGAATCGTTTTTCAATGATGATGTACTTCAATGAAAATAGCCTTTGCAATCCTAAACTCTTCATCTATTGGTTGCGGTCTTTAATATTGTTTCTATAAAATAGTGGCATGAGAGTCGGTGGAATGAGAGGTGGCCGAGGTGGTGGTCCAATGTTTCGTGGAGGTCCCATGGGCGGTAGAGGAGGACCGATGCGAGGAGGCCGCGGTGGTCCACCGATGCGTGGTATGATGGGTGGACGAGGAGGACCAGGAGGCCCTCCTAGGTAACATTTTTGTCTATTTACCCACCTTGAAATGTGAATTCCTCTGAAATTGATGCATCTGTTCTGTTACCGCAGGGGCATGATGAGAGGAGGCCGTGGTGGCAATTTCCCAATGCGCGGGATGCCGAGTGACAGACGCGGTATGAGAGGTGGGCCAAATCGTCCTCCGAGAGGTATGGGCCCGAGAGGAGGAGGAGGCGGTCCACCTTTCGGCAGAGGTCGAGGAATGGGTATGGGACGAGGAGGACCACCGATGGGAATGAACAGAGGCATGGGACCGCCAAGAGGAGGTCCCATGATGAGAGGCCGAGGAATGGGAGGCATGGGACGAGGTGCTGATTGCGCATTTGTTTGTAGCCAAGGGAATGAAACGGTCATTGAAGATGGTTTTTTTGTCTGTCTGGTTGTAGGTGACATGTCCGGTGGCCGGCCGATGCGCCGGTTCTCGAGGCCCGGTGGTCCCGGTAACCAACCGCAAGCTAAAAGAGGCCGATGGGAAAACAATTCTTCATCTTCCAATGGATTCTCACAATCGACGTACGTTCCCACTTTAATGGAAACCAGCCATTGAATGAATCCCTCCCATAATAACTACTACAGTGGTGGCTAAATTGTCCTGCATCACCTTTTTTCAAATCCTTTTAAATATTTTTTTCCATTACTGTATTTGCATTTTCATTTAAGTTCCTCATTTCTTTTTTTTGATGGATGATCTTGCACCACATATTCTATGTACATTATATTTGTATTTTGGTAGATTTTAAATTGTACTTTGTTGCCAAACATTGACAGTGAACGGATAAGTTCTAACGTAGATTATACCAATTTTTGTGTACATGTGTAGCATGATCATTGTAGTGAAACGAGCGATTTCCAGAGTTAGTAGTCCAAGATATACGAAAATTATCTTTAACAGTAATTGATGTGGCTGTATTAATACTTAATACGTAATGAGATTTTTGTCCTGTATCAAACACGATTTTAAATTAGTTTTCACATAAGACACCAGCTGTCTTTAGCAGAATCTCACGAAGTTGAACAGTAATATAATGTTGAAAATTATATGAAATGGTGGAAATTGTGAACCGCTGATTTTGTACCAACAAATTACGCAAGGTCAACAATGAAATACGCCAATTGCATTTGAACTGTTAAGAATTTTTGAGTGAATATTTCTGCCACCCAAGAAAATTGATTATCAACTTGCAGTGTCTCGATTGCATTGTTCTTGCTCAAAATAAAAGAGAGAAAAATATGCAAATATTTTTATTTAGTAATATTGCTATAATGAGCTTGATAAACATAAATGTGATGCAGTACTTTTCCACCACTGGGAGACCTTTCAAGGTTAAGGAAATGTCTGCCACCCTGTAAGAAAAAGCAGATATGATTGGTGTTTTAAATATTTACCAAAGTTGCGCTTTGCAACTTTAAACTTCTCCCTGTGTTGCCAAAATGGACATGGAAAAAGAAGACTGCACTGGAATAAGTTCTTGGTTTTTAATCATTAATGTTTCTATAGCTTGGTAAAATGCTTGTATTAAATATCTAATTTTTGCTAAGGTTGATATTTAATTTGGAATAATTATTTGAAAATTATTCCAAATTAACTATGTTAGCCCACACTATCCAAGCTACTTAAATGTTAGCAATATATTAAACTGAATAATTTCAAAGGTATTTAGTAACTGGTTTTAACTGTAATGCTGTTTAGATTGTTTTTATTTCGTGCCCTTGCGAAAGTGGAGTTTTTGTTGATCCCGCTATTCCAGAAATAGTTTTGACACAAATGTAGCCCATGTATTTTAGCTAAGCTTTTTATATTCTGAAATTGAAATGTGTCAAAGCTGAAGGCCGGCAACGGTTCATATGAGGGATTCATGTTTTGGCTGCGATTCCCTTAAAAGTCAATAATTCTATATTCCGGTAGGTGCATGAAGGCATGCGCAAACATTTCTATGCCATGCTTGGGTTACCTGAACCCGGTGTTCTGCTGGGTTCTGGATTTACCTGTTCATGCTACTATCTACCGTATATTACTGTCTCTCCCATAGTACTGAGAAAATGAACAAAGTTGTTCTCGGTCTCCGTGTGCAGCAACATGTTAGACCTTGCTATTCTTTGAATAACATTTGACAACCAAGAAACATATGAATTTTGTGAACAAGTAAATGCTCAGCTTAAAAATCTATGCGTTTCTCCTCCCAAAACAGTACATCTTAATAAGTTAAGCGCATCGCAAAAGTAAGTTTCATTGATTGTCACAAGTATTTTGGCCAGTATAATTTTCCCCAAATATTTAAATGGATGTTGAAAACGCTTTCTGATTTCAAAATCAATGTTGACAATTGTGTCCACTACAATTTGTACTTGTAAAATATATACTTGAACATTTTAACCGTGTTACAAGATGTTTGGACACTGCAGCGAGTGCATTTAAAGTTTTCTATAATGATGATTACAACATATCTAGTAATATTCATTCTAGCAGGGTCTGACACCATCATGCAAATTCCAACTGCATTATCCGAGATGAATGTTATGTATCACTAATATTTTATTTTTGTTGAACGTTCAGTGGAGGCAACCTTGGCGGGTTTCAATCTCGAGCCGGAGGAGACAACTCCATGACGTCGGCCACAAATTTCTCAGGCCAGGGCTACACAACTGGAGGTGCCAGCGGAGGCGGCTACAGCAGTAACCAGACCTCTGGCGCAACATCAGTGGCTTCCTTCCGCGGACACAACCAAGACTACAGTAACTCCGGAGCCCTCGGTTCAACGGCCACCGGCGCAGATGGCGGTTACTCGTCCGCCATTAAGCTCGGAGGTTACGAACAGTACACGAGCGACACGATGGGCAACTTCGCCAGCGATGGATTCGCCACCGGAGACATGGGAACGGCCGGAGGATCAGTGGGAGCTGGCGGAGACGGTGGCATGGGCTACTCGAACGACCGCGGCTACTCCGGAGGGACAACGGCCGCCGGAGGATTTGGTACGTTTTGGTGAGCGTACTGCACTTGTGTACAAAATGGAACTCTCAGATATGAATGCTGTGACACAAACAGTTGTTCAACTGATGAGATGCCAATAGCAATGTCTCATTTTCTTGAGATGTGAGCTGTCTAATTTTTCGTTTGGCTGTAATGAAGTCTGTCTTTTTTTTTTAAAGAAGTTACCTTGTTTTAAATGTCAACTATTGGCAGATGATGAGCCATATCAGTGTTTCATGTGCAGTCGAACCTGGGCATCGTGAATCAATTTTTGTGCACATTTGTGTAGTTGTGCCTTGATGTTTTTAGCTGTTTGATTTAACTTCTATAATTTTAAATGGAATTTATGAGTTGAGGTCTTAATGGCAGAAAGTTTGTGACAATTACGCAGAAGCGAAATCTGCCGATGAGTTGTAGTAAATCTTACCATGGTAAAAATTAATACTCCGTCAAGTTTCTACATTTGTTCTCTTAGAACATAAACGTCTGCAATGTTATCACTTTGATATATGAATTTTCTCATGTTCTTACCGCTGCACAATTGTGAATAAAGTTTGTCCACACATCTCGCAAAGATTTAAAGTTCTGTGTGCAACTTTTTGTCGGGGTGGGTTGGACATCTTACGTAGTAGAGGTGCGTGGCTTTTGATTCAAAGAAGTCGTTTGCAAATTTTCTATTCACATTATATTTAATTGATGGCAAACGATGAACATTGCAGTTGTGCGTGACGGATCTGCGTAAAATGGAAATTTGGATTTTCTTAAATAGATCCCTTTTGGGATAACTGATGAATCTATCTACTTGTATGATTTAAACGCAAAAGATTCGGTAAGAATATTAAAATGATTAATGAAGGAATTATTTAATGATGAAAAAATTATTAAGTGCAGACACGTTTCAATGGGAAGAAAATAAACATATTTCACTGTTTTATTTACCAGGTTCGACTGTCTGGCAAGACAGATCATCCATTTACTCGGTTCAGATGAACATGGTGACAATTTGCTGTCTTGGTATTCAGATCTGGGAGTTCCCACTTTGTTGCTATACATGTGTATAATATAAACGATAGCAAGAATGAAAAACGAAAAGCTTAATATTAAATAATAGCTGGGTGGTGAAAACAAATACCCAAAAATATCCACAGATTTAGATTTGAATGCATGGTATACATGATTTTCCATATGTTCCCATGTTTGAACAACTTGTGCCATGCTGTTCAAAGATAGTATATTTTAATACAAGAAATGCCAGAGTTGGCCATTCTTGTGTTAATACACGGCCACAATTTTCTACTAAATATTTCTGGTGAAAATTGGAAAAATTCTTAAAAGAATGATCGACCCCTGAATTATATATTTTTCTGTGTAGGCCATGTGATTTATTAACAAACAAACAAAACAAAACTTGCCGATGAAAGCAAGGAATTATTGAATTGGTATTGATGCGTAGTCGTGAAACGCCATGTATTATTATGCATGATAGAGAACCTCTAGCGGAAGTCTGTTCCGTATCAGGGGAACAATGCGGGAGCTGGTGATGAATTTTAATACAGAAAAAATGAGATAGTGTTTGTTCAAGTAAAGTTGCACTTCATCACATTTCAGAGTCAGAAAGAGATTTTTGAGCATTGTTCTTGCCTAGATGTTGCTATTTTTAAATTTAACTGACTTATTTTGAAGTGTGGGTTTTATGGAAAATTTATAGAAGCCGTAAGGAATATTTATATAAATTTAATGTCTTCATTGTTGAAATTTTTATTTAATTACAGTGACCAATAACATGATTGAGAAATGTAACTACAGAAATGATGGTTGCAATTTTCACTGATGAAGTTGCTAAATATTCCAAAAGTAACTTCGTTGCGTGGTTACTGCATATAAACATTTCTGTATTCTTTGTTGTGCATGATCTCAATACCAGGAATTACGTTAGAAATACAGTGAAACCTGTCTATGGTGGAATCTGAAGGGGCTCCGCTAAGAATACTTTCCAACATAGTGAGGTTTTTAAAAATATCAATGGTCCAATAAACTTTCAAATTTCCACCATAGGCAGGTTTCCACCAAAGACCCTTTCCACTATTGACACCTGTTTCATTGTAGTTTATTGAAAACACTTGAAACCTGTAGTGAAAGTAGGAATTAATCCCTTGACTATCAATATCAAGGCACTTTAAAACTTCAATGTTTATCCGTAAAGTAATGTTTTTCTTGGCTTTCTTTGGTTTTGGTGCATTTCCATTTTTTTTCAACTTTTATTGAAACTTTGTAAAAATGTCACAGTGAATATCGAAAGGGGGTGGGGGTATAAAAGGGGGATTGCTATTGTATTTGCACAATCCTATGCATGCAAGTGTGCGCATTATGCATGTAAACTAACCGATCTTTATCATTCATGCATCTGTTTTAGGGTACATGTACACATGCTGAGCACATCACACATTGCATATCTATGTAAGTCAAAGTGTGAATGTCAAGTAGAGGGAACATCACCACAACACTCAAGTAGTTGGCATTATCAGTTTGTTTTGAAGTGAAACCTTTACTGATAATGTCTAATGTCATTGAACCAACTTGTAAAGAGATAAGCTGACGAGTTGGTTGGAGATAGAATTCTTAATTTTCAATATGACAGGCACTGCCTTTTCATTCTGTATTATCTGTTTTGACACCATTTTCCATAAGGGTGAAGATGTACCATGTGTGATCTGCTCAGCAGTCATGTACCCTTAATCTAAGAACTGCATTTCCCAAAACACTCGTGTAACGATTAGCACAACTAGTTGCGCTACACCTAGATGGAATGTCCCTTCTCTTGCGACCACCAAATGCCTGCAGAACTGGAGTTCTGGTGGCAAAGGAACAGGGGCTGTTAAGGTTAGCCTGAGGTCCCCCACCGAAGAAGGGTTTAACCCACACACTGTTAACACGGAGAATCGTGTTTTGACTATCTGTTTGTTGCTGGAGGACACCAGTAGTTGAAGAAGGACTGGGATGATGGTTGTTGGTGGTGGTGGTGGTGGTTCTTGTGCCGAAGCAGGCCGTGAATTTTATCTGAAATGAGATCTGCAAGTTTGCGTCGTTGGCCGTGACGTGACGTGACGTGCGTTGTTGTAACCCCAGGGTTAGGGTTAGGGGGTTGAGGGTCTGGGCTCTGGGGGTGGATTGTGTCAGTTGGTGTTTTGTTGTCGACGAAATCGATCCTTGCTCGTTGGCGTCGGAGCACTGGTCGGAGATGGAGAAGGGGCGATTTCATTTACCGGTCCCTTGTCTCGTTTTTCTTTTGGTTAGAGGAGGTTTGGGGGAGGGGGGACAAGTTAGAAGAAGGAGGAAACAGTGACAAGACAAGACTCATGGACGTGGTCGCTGGTCGCACCCTCTTTTCTCATTGCTCACCTGTCAGGTGAGTCGTTGGCCACCTCCCCCCACTCCCCTCCAAGCAGGGATTCTTGTTGCCTAAACCCCAAGACTCCCACTTGTGGGTAACTTCCAGCTTGCTTTGGGCTTGCTCAGGGTGATGGACGTGTTCATCGGCGTGATGAATAGCGCCCTCTACGAGCCAGAGGAGCAATTGTTTTCCTGTCCACCCAAGACACTGAAGGGAGTTTGAACACCTTGAGGCAATGGAGATGGCCGTGGTGGCCATGGGTCCCCATGCTATGCAGTGGCATG
Source organism: Glomeris marginata (assembly GCA_034696005.1). Taxonomy (NCBI): domain Eukaryota; kingdom Metazoa; phylum Arthropoda; class Diplopoda; order Glomerida; family Glomeridae; genus Glomeris; species Glomeris marginata. The sequence continues at coordinate 4,036 of JAQFZQ010000275.1, read as the reverse complement.
CCAAGTATTGGTGTGGTGGTGCAAAAAAAGATGCTATACCATGACTAGAAGCGACTAAATTGGTTGTAAACACGGAGATAAGAAGAAACCCGTCCGTGTTCGAGAGGTTTCCACTTTTCTCTGCTGGTCTGATTTAAGCGAAAGTCCAGTTCGAGTTGCACCTTGGTTGCCAAATGTACATGTGTATGTACATGTTCATGTCGAGGTGGAGGATACAGTTTGCTTGTTGGATGTGGGGGAGCAGAGAAGAGTAGAAGGAATCACTTAGTGTAGTAGTAAAATCAACCAGGTGGAATCTGTAAATTAAAGTGGGAAAATCTTCAAAAGTTCTGTGCGATATTGTTTGTGGTTCAGGGCATGAAACTTTTTTCATGGCCTATTAAAGTTTCATGTGAAATGTCAGGGAAATGGACTTGTGAATTTGGGTGGGAACCCTGAAGGTGTTCAATTGTCTTTGCGCATTTCAGCGAGATTGTTACTTCAGCATACCATTTGTAAATTATTTTCAGTTATCTTTATAAACCTTGAATTTGTTAATTATCATTTTGACAGTTTCAGCATTTATGTTAAATTGTTGCCAACTACTTCCACGAATCACAGGAGTATTCAGTCAACTTCCTGTTTTTATTCCTTTAGCTAACTTTGGGGTCACTTTTTTTCTGAGAAAATTCACTATTTTTAGGCCAAATTTCTGTTATCATGACTTTTTCATTATGCGATAGCAAATGTAGAGGAGCAGCTGCTATAAAGTTTTTATATTATGATGTCTAAACAGAGCCCTGCATTAATTTAAACGAATTGATTTTGAGCATTGGAAGTGCAACGGTGTACTGAGTGGGTTGGCGCAGCACCGGTTTGCTATATGCGAGTGCAGTGTGGGTTATATAGAGACATGCTGATGAGGAAATGGTAGTTGGGAAAGTGTAAATAAATGAGTGACACACGTTAATTCTGGCTAACGAGTTTTGCCACCCTGCGTTGATTTGGGTGCGAGCTGTAAATTAAGTTGATCCGCCATTTCCACTGCTCGCTCATTCATTCGTTCAGTCATTCAACGGATGCCAGAGCTATTCCTGCCGAGTGAGTGGTCATTCATCACAGGTGATAGACAACATCTCTCTGGGAAAGAGACCTGTCGATAGATAAATCACTCGCAAGGGGGCGTTACAGGTGGTTTTCTAGCTTGGCACAGAGGCCCTTTCCTTTGTATACACTTTTCGTTGTGTATTGTTTTGTTTTGTTCCGTGCAGTTTCCTTTTTTTTTAAATAGCTTCGGTGACTCTTTTCTTTATGCCATTAAAAGTTCTTTATTCTCTTTTCTCTTCTGTTCGCAGATGAAACTTCCGGAGCCGGAGGTGGTGGATACGAATCCTTCGCCAACTCTTTTAACAAGGACTATGGACATGGTGAGTTTTATTAAAGCTGATATCTCCAAAGCTTTTAACTATATGCGATTGCAACTACTAGCAAGTTTCCGATAAACTTTTCTCGCTTCTTGTACCTGGTGATGGAGGAACCTGATGGATGTGTCCACGTATTCAATGGTTGCTATTGGATCACAGTCTATGTTTGCATATTTTACAATCAGTTTGACATTCTTGACATCTTGTTCCTTTAGGAAATGTTTTTTTATCAAACTGATTTCTAAGAAATGCAATGTTGAACAAATTTATTTAGTACCATTGAACATGTGCGAAAACTTTGTTGGAAACTTGCAAGTAATGGGGTGGGAGAGACAAAGTGCAGTAAATGCTTTTAACCCAAAATCCCAAAATTGTGGAAACCGTATCTAATTGGCAATTTATATTTGTCTTCATAAATCTTCCTTACATTTAAGCATTTGCTTAACTTTAAATATGGATCTGCCAACATATGATGTCCGTTTTCTCAATTAACCGCCACAAATTTATTAAGATGTTAGTTCCTCATGTTTGAGGAGTGACTCTGTGGAAGTGTTAGTCAGAGCAGAGCAATTTATAAGATGGGTGAGCATGAAACGTGGATAAACTAAAATGAGAGTTACGTAGTGTGTAAAATGGAAAAATACCTTGGCGGTTAATTCTGCGAAAATGCGGTATGCAGTAAAACCTACGTGATGGCCTGTCATTGGAGTGAAACGAGCCCTTTAAAAAGCTAGAAGCTATCCTGGTCAATAATTAATACATGGAAAAGTTCCACCGATCGATACGTAATCAAAACGGTGAACTACGTGTGCTGCTTGCACCACCTGATTGCAATGATTGGCATATTACGTTGCCATTTGAACAATATAGAAATGCAAATGTAAGAATATGCTTTAAGTACCTGTATTGTGCATGTCGCAAACATCACAATAATTTCAAAACTGCCATTGTGAAGTTGTAACAGTGGTGCTCGAGAACTCGGCGGTACCTGCGAATGGTTACCGCGTAGTGGCCATTCTATAACCACAATTCCCAGCTATTGAAAGGCTTTTTGTGATTCATTGGCGGCCACAGTTATATAGCAAATCATGCAAACGTGTGGTTATTAATCATTTAGGTGTCCTTACTTGCGTACCACTCAAACTGAAATCTGTAGTTACGTACCTATAATAGCCAGCAACGCTGGCTTAGATATGCAGTAAATGATAAAACTGTCAACATATCCATACAGGTAGAGCAACTCTCGCCTAAATCCCAAAACGTAATTGGGAATTCAGATGATATTGTCCTGAACCAGTGCTCAATTAGGTTTCATATAGTAATACTAAGACTGCACATTTTACGCGTGTTGTGGCGCCATGTAAGATGGCATCGACAAAGACAGTATATTTTATAATGACAAATTGTATGTACATTAGAAACATGATGACGGTCTGAATCGTGGGTTTTACTGCAGATTGTGCTGATCGAACGTAATTTTTAATGGAGAGTCAAGTGGTGTTTTGAGAGGTTAAAACCCGTGAAACGCGCAGTGCGAAACCATGAGCCGAGTCATTGCTCACCAACATATCATGCTAATTTCCATAGGTGCTGCACATCATGCCAACGACGATCGGTATGGTTTTGACAACTACGGCAATGTGGGAGTTGCCGGGGGTATGGGCACAGGTGGGGGTGGTTCAGGGGCCATTGGGTCTGCAGGTATGGGTGGTGGAGGTGGTTATGGCAGAGGTTCGATGCCAACCACCAGACGATATTAAAACAAGAAGGGGTACAGATAAAAATACCGATCGATCGTTTTGTGTTATCATATTAAATAAGAGTACGATTGGCTGCGAATAAGAGCCGCGGAAGAGCGAAACACCCGAATCGCCGAACCCGGTCACAAATGTCAGAAACCAAGAAAAGGACCGTACTGTGCTGTACATCAAGTGTACATGATGTTCTATAATCCATTTCTACATATTTATTTAATGGAAAATGGCATTCTGGTTGAAAGGGGCCGTTCAGTTGTTACGTGGTGTTGCGCTTGGAAAGAGAACAGTGTGCGTTTGTGACCCTGTAGGTAATTTATCGTATAGTTAGTCTTGGTGTCCGTCTTCTTCTGAGGTGCTCTGGCACGATGGATGATGGATGGCCGCTGGCCTCGGTTAATTTGAGTTCGGCCCACCCCTGCATTTTACTTCTTACGTCCACCCCTTTTTTGCTTGCATCATTGTTCTCTCTCCAATCGCACCTGCTTTGGCATCTTGAGGCGCCAACCTCAGCACCTCGTTTTTAATTTCTCAGCCCGTCGCTCATATTTCGGACATGTTTTAAAAAGTGTACACACAGTTCCTTAAACCTTCCTCACTTAACACTCTTACTTTTTCCCACAAAACTTAAGAGAGAAACGAGTGATCTGTGTGGTGCGCAATCTCCTCCGCCGCCGCGCACTTGTACCCTTATTCCATGGAAAGGTTCTATCTCGCAATGTCACGTCATTCATCTTCATTACATTATAGTATAGCTACGAGTGTCCAAAACATCCATTTAGGTTAGTTAAATTAAAATATGACAGTAGTATAAGGGGGCCATTGGGTGTTGAAAGGATGCCGCCGACCAATCAGAAGCAGGCCCCGCCTCCTTGACCT
>JAQFZQ010000274.1:0-39195 GCA_034696005.1 Glomeris marginata | reverse complement strand
GTCAGAGGTAAAGATGGCGGCTTAAACGTTCCATCGTTCCATTCGCGCATATGGACAGGTTCTAAACTGGGCTTGGAGCTCCTGTCACAGTTTATAACTCCTTGGTCAACTCCTTGGTCAACTCTCATGCCGATTGCTATTGCTATACTGTAACCATGCTGTAACCAATGAGAAAGTGATCTGGCCGCCATTGTTAAGCTAAGTTGTGCACAAAGATGGCCGACTCTCTTGGGGGAACCTTTTTGCACCAAATAACATAAGCTTTTTTATAAATTTGGATTATCTTAAGTTCCAGGTGTCGGATCAACTACATGTACCACTATGGTGACATCAAATTAAGGGAAACCCTTCTACCATTTCTCCATCTACAATGACCAGGACATGGACCGGGATGTTGATGACCACGATGGCAGTCAGCGCGCTGTTCGTGGTCCGCACCGGTTGCGATGCCAGGTCATCCCATCATCCCGCAAAGTACGCGGACCCAACCTGCAGATGCGAGTACCGTACACCTTCCAAGGCTCTCTTCTGTCAGGAGGACCTTAACGTCGAGGCTCGCAAGTACTGTTTCCGCAACCCTTCGGTTTGGGCCGTCGTGCCGGAGGGCCAGGACCAGAAGGACCAAGTTAGCGTATCGGCCGGAGACGTGGAAACACTGCGCTTATCTTGGGGCAAACACTCCAAGGCTTTCCACCTGAACCTCCTCGTGGACTACATTTCAGTCCGGTATCTGTCTCTTGTCGGTAACAACGTCCACAGGATGGATGGCGGTAACACATCGCTGCCCAGTGTCGTCCACCTAGACCTTTCCCATAACCAGTTACGCAATGTCACCTACAAACTTCTGTCGGCCTTCCCTAACCTGACTAGTCTGAACGTGTCGTACAACAACCTCACTCAGCTGTCCTCCGACGTGTTCCACAGGAACCCGCATTTTAAGTCCATCAGCCTCATGTGTAAGTTTACGCTATTGTCAGTGTCAGATGATTGATGACTAATAACTGACAAATGGTTTGAACGGCAGCTAACAACTGGAAATGCCTGAACATGGTTTGGCTTCGCGACGCGGTACGCGAAGGCAAACTGGTGTTGGAAGACTCGCAACAGACCTTATGCCGGTACTTTTACGACGCTGCCACACCGACCTTGCTGATGGAGTCTTGTCCGGTCAACTGTTCCTGTTTCCCGGGCCGGTTCAAGCTGACGGTGAACTGCAGCGGTTCCGGTTACCAGTCCTTCCCGCTTCCAATCCCGCCAGACACCATATTACTCCACCTGGAAAACAACAACATATCTGTAAATCTTGTTCCGATGCATAGCGCATTGTTCGTACATCCCAAACTCCAAACTGGCACTCACGTGTTTCTCCGCAATGATAAAATTCGCACGCCTCTCGCACCCCCTTACGATCATGCACTTAATGGAGTATCGCACTCCGACAAGACCTTTGTCATCAAGTCCGGGTTACCAATTAGTGGCCGTGGTACGTGAAGGGTAGTTGGCCACACGGGTGCACCGAAGGACATCTACCCTTCATGTACTGCAACCGCTCAACGTTTAAACAACCGCACAGTGCAGCACTGTAATTTACGCAAAAGCCAAGCTATACTTCATTCCCACGTATCCTGGCAAAAAAAGGCGTGGCTTTGAAAACGGAGGCGGGTACCTGTTTCAGTTGCTTTATATGCTTGCCAATGGCGTTGGCTTCCATTTGTAAACAACGGGTAGAGCTACAAATGGAAGCCAACGCCATTGGCTAGCATATAAAGCGACTGAAAAAGGTAAACGCCTCCGTTTTCAAAGCCACACCTTTTTTTTTGCCAGGATACGTGGGAATGAAGTATAGATTTATCTTTTTCAGAATATATTTTCAAAGTATTTGTTCTCTTATTCCCTGACTTAACGTACAACAGCTTTAAACCCCTCACCTCGAATACTGTTCCTGCAACGACAGTATTCCCTGACCTAATGGTGTGTCAATTTAGAAACCTCTCCGTGATATAAAATGATTGAATGTTCCGCGTATCTGGGTCGTGAATTACAGTGTTGTCCCAACCTTTCAGAATCTGTCATCCTTACTCGACATGTACAACAAGGTGAAGAAGAGGGAGAAGGCTAAAGAGAAGAGAGGAAGATGCGTGGAACTATCACCGAACACCACCAACTGCACGCAACAGGAGATGGACAAAGCGGCCATAGTTGCGTACCAACAACTGAAGTCCCTCTACCTGGACAACAACTCCCTCACTTGCCTCAACGAACTGGAGAACCTAACGGGCCTTTTCGAAAACCTAACCAGTCTCACCGTGACCGGTAACCAGCTGAGCCAGATCCCGGTGCTCGTAGTCCAGCAGATGTTCTTCGGCAACTTGAACTTCGTGAAGCTCGGTGGCAACCCTTGGGATTGCCAGTGCAACTTCACAGTCAAGTTGATACGGATGCTGAAGGAATCGGGGAAAGTGGACGACGCAGCGCTGCTCAAGTGCTCGGAAAGGGACCCGCGCAACCCCGGCAAGGCCATACTTGGATTACTGGAAGTGGACTTGTGTTATAACGAAGAGTTTGGTGTGAATCCATTGGATGTGTTGAACGTTTGCCTCGGTTTGATCATCTTGCTATGTGTATTGAAACTGGCCTACGACTGGTGGCAGATGAAGCAGACCGGCAAGTTGCCGCCTGGACCTTACACGGTCTGTTCTTGGTTCAAATGCCGCAGAAAGTGACCAGTGACCCTATATACATTTCTGATTTTCCTTTTGAAAATACCAAACGAAACTTTTCTATTGGGTTTTGTACGCTTCTACAAATGATACCGAACCGTTGCGGGACGGAGACATTCCCGCTGCGAGAACGGTGACCAATGACCAGTAACCGCAGCATAATCCAAATGGCAAATACCAAAGTGGTGGGAAGATATTGTTTTTTAACTAACTGTGGAAACTTTACTTGAATTGGAATCCAGTTCCAATAAGTATCACGCAACTTTATTGCAGTTGTCTTCCAAAGTTTTTTTTTAATATAATTCCAATGCCATTTTATTTAGAAAACCATTAATGAATGGTGGTACATGTGTTACATGCGACAGCCAAAGTTTTTACATTTTAACTAGGCAATAATTGAAATATGGTTTACGTAATTTTTACGCCACCAACCATTTTTTTTAATGATTTTTCCCAGCTGCATTTTGCATTATAATCAAGTTATTATGCATTGATTTATATCCCAACTGTTATTTGTTGATTATCGCTATTTTTTCTCTCTGTCTCATTGTGTGGAAACAAGATGTTGGCATAATGTGTTGATTGTTAAGAAGGTATTTCTTTGTGCATAGTGAAAACTGTTGCTTTAAAACTGTGAAAAAGTGATCAGTGATATTATTGACATAATTGAGATGATGTAATTGCATTCCAAATGTGAGAACAATTTAAAACTTATTTTCCCCATTTATGCTGGTTATTTCATTAACTAAATTAACAAATTATGTTGAAACTGTGCTGAAAAACTGGAAAATGTCAAAATGCAGTTCAGTGTTTCAGCTAATTCACTAACTTACACTGGAAAATAAACAAAATAACCAAAAGGGGGTTTAAATATAGTTCAACAAGAGGAATGTGTAGGCCATGTGTTGTTTACCAAGCTGTTGTTTTCGTTGAAGACGCCACCTGGTGGCAATTCCGTTGTATTCCTACAGTATATATTCCGAAATATACTAAGCATTATATGGTTATATAGTACCTACATACATTAGATGCAAATGCAAAGTGTAATATTATCTGTCCATGCAATGGTTTATAATAACTTTTTAATTGTTGTAATATTTGAAATGTTGATGACATGTGATATATAATGCATGTATATTTTTTATGTAATGTTCGCATTGTTCAATGGTGTTGAAAAGGTTGGAGCAATAAAATCCTGTTGATTAAAATTCTATTCATCATAGTACTATTTTTCAATCTGCATATTTTAATTAAAATTTATAATGAAATGTTTTGCAATATTTACTTCATTCATGCTGAATTATTCAGTTACAAAATACGTACAATCTTAATAATTTAGTTAGTATTATAGGTATTATTTACGGGTAACTTGTGGGACTGTTATCTGGTTATACTATATACTATTCCATGGTGGTTAGCTAATTTTCTAATTTTTAAAGAAAATATAAAGTGTATATTCTGTTTATCCGGCGTTTTCCTTGCGCAGTTTTAATTCATTTGAAATTCGCGGGATGTGACGTCAAGGATATCGATATACATACACATCAATTCCTGATGAGTGTGACCACGCCCACGGAACAGGCAGTGTTGCCATCATCTTGCAATACCAATTCCCCCTAACAAGACCGACAAGACCTTTACTTCGCAAGAAACTTGCGTAAAATCACGCGGCACGCAACATATCGTGACGTCACCCGTTGACTTATAAGGTACACCTCGTGCAATATATTGCGCAGTAATGAATAGCTTGCAAGATAGTTGCAAATGTGACAATATTCCAGTATTTCTGTAAAAGATGTCCGATTCGGAGCACGGCGCCACTTTCAAGCAGGTTAATTCTTCCCATTTCCAATATATTATGAAAATTCAAACGTGATTTTAGTAAATAATGTAAAAATATAACGCAGAGAACAATTTCGGAGATTATGAAGACCGCGTTTAAAGATAAAGAAAGGACGAAAGGTGTCTTTCGCAAATATTTACCCTTAAAACGTTTAATTTAATTAAGTATATCTACATCAATAAAATTACATTTCCAGTGAATGCAGAAGCACTCGCTTTGAACGTGGAAATTCTCCGTATATTCACGTTAGGTAACAACGAAAATTTTGAAAATTCGAGTTCGCGCAATTTTCTTGCGTGCCGTTTGATCTCACGCAACTTTCTACCATGAGTACCGAAGCATTAACACGAAGTGACGTCATAACAAATTTCGCGCAACAGATCGTATGCAATGAAGTTGCGCGAGCGAGCCTCCATGAAAATTAATTTCGAAAACAATGAAAACTATTTACCTTTCAACGTTTTTCGTTTCTTTTGTTCAGAAGCTGCATCCAGATGCGTTCACCAAGCTCAAGTAACTTATTAAGACTGCTTTCAGAATGTTCGAGATGTCAGCCAAGTTAGGCTTATTCGGTCGTTGAATTTTTTAATATATTTCACTTTCAGCTTCAAAAACAGGACACTGTAGAGCTAGAACATCTTGAGAAGGTTCTCCCGCAGTTAGTGAGTGCAATATTGATGACATAATTCACGGAACTTTCCTAATGTCACGCGATAAAACGAAACTGCGCGTTAATTTCTTGCAGATGCTGGACTTCTGAAGACTGACTAGACCGCCGATCGCCACGCCACTACAGTTTCGCGGCCACCACTTCAACTATTCATAAGATGCAACAACATCTAAACCAATTTCAACTTGTTTTTGGTGTTTATTCCTCTACATGAAATAAAGTTGTGTCCAAACACATTGTGTATGTTTTTTTTTTCCTAAATGGAAAACCTGAAATTACTTTGAAGCAAATTTGTGATAACTGATGCAATAACTTAATTTGCAGGCCCATATGCGCATAATTAAATTTCAACATAAATAATAATGCAGTAAAAGTCCATTAATTTTGAATAATAATACATTTATTCAAATGCATGCAGATATGTATAGGTTTTTATAAGATTTTCAAATTTAAATTGAAAAGTTTCAGTTATTTTATGCCTGGCATTATTTGCATGTGTGCAAATACTTCTACTAAAGTTTGAATTGCAGAAAGAAGTATTTACAACACTTTTCACTTATAATATGGTTGCTGTATGTTTAATCAAGGAATTTAATCAATTGATTGCCAACCATACTTCATACCAATCTGTGATTATAATCACAGATTAAACTATTTTTATTGCAACCATTTTCCTAAATAATTTTACTTTTAAATATTCAAATTTCATCGATTTCCTTGAGTTTCCAGTTAATTTTTTAGAGAAAATCTAAAAAATCCCTAAGTTTTCCATATTTGCCTGAGTGGTATGAACCCTGTCATAGCTACAGAATTCAAATCTAATTGAAACGATTGGCTGGTAAATTTTAGCAATAGGTTGAGTATGGCCACTCTTGGTATGGCCCATATAAAGTTATACTGCAGGCAATTCTTTTTATAAATAAAATCGATCCCTTGCAGATGTTTTCTATTTGAACATCTGAACAAATTGTTCTGATTTCATTTTGTGTAACCAGTAAAACTCCATACCCAAATGTTGCGCATCGGCTTCTGCCATCGAAAGCGCGAAACCATTGGCATTGTGTATCTTCTCGCAAAGGATAACACCTTCACATGCAGATACAAATCCAACATGTCTTGGCACAATGGCACTCAAATCTTATATCTTACCAATTTATCAGTTGCCTATCCTTACAAATGATAGTTGCATAATCTTGAAATACACATCCAATGGTTTCGCGTACCACATATAACATTATATTATACATGGTGGAATAACAGTATTGCCTGTTTGGGAATAACTATGAAAGTAATGATTCTGACTGAATTATACCACCCTTCATACTCTTGATTTATACTCAACAATGAAGGAGATGCAGTGAAGCATTTCCCAATAAAGGGGACACTTTTCAAAGGGCAGTTTGAAAACACTTTGTTGTTATTGCTCTGTTCACTGATATTTCAAATCTGTTTTTGCAAAAAGGTTAAGTATAGTTAAGCTATGGCAACATTTAAATTCATAGCATCCTACTATACCTTTGAGCATGGCAAATTTACGTTTTGAATGAACGTGACGGGGCGCCGCAAGCTCACAATTGACTACCGCGGGTAGATTTCCTCGGTAAAAATGTTAGAATAATGTTATTTCCAAACAGGCAATACTTCTGTTCCACCCTGTATAAGTAGGTACATTTCCAGGAAAATGACAAGAGCAAAAAGGTTGAGTTTGGCATATGGCAAGCTCCGCACCGCAAGAGTGAACTTAGCGTGAAAGACACAAAATCCAAATTTCCTCCAGCATAAAGAGCAACAAGCAATCAATCGTACGTATGAGTATGTGAAATAATAATAATGTTCAGAGCCAAGCAGGTAAATTGGTAAATGATAAATTAATAATATATCAGCCTTCGGGTTGTAAATGCCCCCAGCGTGTGCAAATGTTTCACCGACCGGGTTCTTACGTAGACATGCAGGGTCTCAAAAGATTCGCCAACATGACAAGTGGAAAAAGACGGGCAAACAAACCAGACCGCAATGGAGCAAAACGTTTTATTATTTTGAGAATTATTATTATTATTAGATATAGCATATGACATATTACCGCCATACTGGGAGTTTGCGGGAGAAAAAGAGAGACAAGTGCAGACTTTTGATCGAGAACCGCACTCGCGGTACACGTACACCACGCAACGGCCAAAAAGGATTACAAGTGTTTGTTTCTTGGTTTTACAGGCATCGTGTTGGACAAAAATGTGCTACAATCTGATAGAAAAAACAAGGGAAACTACTAACTACTACACGTAATGGAAATGTATAGAGAGATAGAGAGAGATGGGGCAAGATGGAACGCGAGAAAGTTATATAGGCTGCCTCTACAAGGATTCAACCCTTCGCTCCCCATATCAGTTTCTAACAAACCAAACACGCAAATGCCACTAATTAGATGATCACTACTATACATACACATCAACATACAAAAAAACTGGATTGGGGGGTTGGAACTGCACGCGAGGAGGGTTGACGGGTTAAGCGGAGTTGGTTATTTCGTGCGCGTTAAAACCACGTTTCTGCTTTTTTCACTATAGTAAAATGTCAAACCCACAACACCAGAGTGAGGAAAGATAGACAACGAACGCATCACAACATCATTCAAACCACAAGGAAAACAAAGCAAAGGGAACGAATGTAAAATATCTTGCGAGATATGTGGTCGCGCAGTTGCCGCGTCTTGCGAATCTTCGCGAAACCCAAACTAAAAAAAATCAAGGTAATTATTGGATAAAACAAACGAAAATTTTGGAGAAGTAGAGACTGGTGCCGGTTTTTCTTCCTGGCGTTTTTGAGCTGTCAGTAATAATGTACATGTTTGGCGGAGAGCTCCGAACGCGAAGCACGAGCACCGATCTGTTTCCGGCACGACAACCAAGCAAATTTCGAGCAGATACTTGAAACTGCCGTTTGTAAATCTAATCATTCTGAGGATAATGATGATGGCAAGTACGATCGTGATCTGCAGCAATAATAAAAAATCATATGTCAGAAGCAGGTAAATCCCAGCTGACGTTCGCCGGAAATCAATTGCGAACCGCTGGGAACGAAAAGCATCACCAATGATGATCAAACAAGTTTGAAATAGTGGACAACAACTAAGTTCATGTCCTGCAAGACATCTTTCCATCCTGTTTGATGGATTAATCTTCAGAGGAAAAGACAAGAAAATTGGAAACTATAAACGACTCGTAAACCTGCTTTTGACATCAAACAAACACTAACAGAGTAATTTCGATTTTACGTGCCAAGAGAACAACTTGAAAGTTAGATAACAAAGCATTTCTTGTGTCTAAACTAAAATATTAACTAAACAAGAGACATTTTAAACTTGGTGCAAATTACTAATATATTTTGAAGTTGCAGTGCAAGTAAAATTGCAGACATATTAAACTATATTGAGCTAAAGCTTCTTGAATATTTTAAAAATATTAAAAAACCTTTTATTAAAGTAAACTGAGGCATTATAATTTCTTTCAATGCACTATTATAAACCCTGAAATAAATGCAAGCTTTTAAAATGCACGGTCACATGTTTGTTGCCATCATCATCATCATGATGGTATCAGCATTTTAGCTGCGAGCTAAACTAAAATACTAAACTGAAAAGAAAATTATTAACAAACAAGTAAATGGAGGTATACTCGTACAGAGTTACAAAAAGGTAAAAGCAAAGATGTATTGGGACGGTAAGGGGGAGGGATATTTCCGCAAAGTTCACCCGTCCAATAATGATTAATATGACGAGTGTTCTTTTGAGTATGAATACAGTTCAAACACGATATACACGAACGCACCAAAGACATTATTGACTGTCTTGAGAGATTACATTTTTAAAGCTCCTCCGGCAAGAAAGGAGACGTTTCGCATTCAACGACAGAAAGGGAGCAACTCAACAAAATACTTCTTCTAAACCTGTGAATTATAGGGACTAAAATTACGGCCAATGACCATGAAAAGTAGCATTTGAAACTTAGTTTGTCATATTTTAAAGTTATCCTGTCTAGTCTTTAGCACCTTCAGGGTTTTACGCAAACGTAAAGCCGCAGACGCAAGGTTTTCTTGATCGCTTCAATTTTTATGTATATTTCAATATTTTTCTTTCGCAGACCGAAACAAATGTGTATTTGTTTAAAGACGAGTTATGCAAACCAAATTGCAAAACTTGTGTGAAAAGTTCCGCATGTAATCATATTTGCGATGGGTGTTTTTCGTTTACAAGATTACAGCGTTTCATCAAGATATAAAAACGAACATTGTTTCGCAGTAGTAATGTCAAATTAAGAACACAGAAGACGAGCAAAAATGTATGAGATTCATCACTGTTTACCGATTCTCATTAATATTATTACCACTTCAAACAACTGTTTTTTTTTTTTAAAAGTGACAGCGAACTCCGGAGGCATCGAAGCACTTTGCCGCGGGAGTTCAATAAATTAAGTTTCTCTCTTTTAAGAAAAAAAGCAGTCGTTTCATATCTCAAGTTGCCCGCAATCCTACAGCAGGGCTTTTAAAAAATAAAGGAACTGCAGCAGGACAAATAATGAAAAAGCAACTAATCAATCCAATTCAATCCCTGTTCGAACCTCTATCGTGCGATAACTGCGAGTCGTACCGGCACAAATAGCATTATAATTTCAAAATGCTAGCCTTTAATTTACATAAATCCAGTGTCTAAATTGGCAGGAATAACAATATTTACTAGTTTGCTGATCTTGCCGTAATACGAAAGTTAGCGTTAAAATTTTGGAAACACTGGATTCACGTATCGCAAAGGTAATGATGTCACAAAAATAATTTATTATGCCTATACGACTGCAAGTGATTGAGGTTCCAATGTTTTAACTGTCTGGACACTTGCTTTACAATGTACTTTCAATAATCTATCACATTCCTAAACCTACACGCAATACGCGAACCACCTTCATCGTGACAAGCTGCCAGATTTTTCTTTACCCTTAGATAAAAATGTAACACAAATAATTTACACTTACTTAACACACTAATAAGTGACCAGACAAGCAAAAATGGTGAAATCAAGACACAACTAATATACGATGAGAGTATATCCCTTTGCGGGATTCACTGCACGTGTGAAATTTGGGGTCGATTTTGAGATTTTTCCTCCAAGACAGGAATTTGAAAAGTTCTGTCAACTGTGAGTTGCTCAAACTAGAACTAGTGTTTCGTACAAACAGGGAACACAAATTATACATACACACACACGCAGTGGAGTATAATTACCAATATACAGTCTACCCTACGTACACGCAGTACATGCTAAGGGCAGATTTCAATTTGGTCCAAACTGTCACGGTAATCGCAATAATTAAATATTAATTTTTTTCCTTAATACACGTTAATACAAAACAATATCTTTCATGCTCATGCTAATTTTGTGCGCTTTTCTTTATTACGGTAATCCCGTATTTTGGCGTACAGCGTATCGACAATCACGCGAGTAATACAGTTTGGGAATTATGCTCCACTATAGATAGGATTTAAATACTGGGGGTTTGGGGGTAGGGGAAAGGTTAAAAATGGTAGGTACTGGTGCGAGGATAGTTTTCGGACTGACCGGTGTGGACATGCGCACCGGTGGACACACGGGACATGACGCGAGATTCTCCAGATTTATCGCCAGAGATGACCGTATAATGCGGCACCTCTTATTTTCATAGCTGCACGTTCAACACATTTTGACCGAACACGCAGTGTGAGAGAATTCAACAGGGCCCTGCTCCCCAAAACTAAAATAATCAACAGCTATTGCTTGCGAAGACAGTCTAGCGGTTTGAAACTCACGCGCAACCCCACTTCTAAAACACCGCTGTTCGGTCATAGACAAGGCTTTTTGTTTTAAATATGCAATAGCTACGTGTAATATTAATACGATTTGACATGTATATTCCCACTCACATGAAAATGTGTGATCGATTATATTAATCGGGTAATGAAAGATGCTGCGAGAAGGAAAGGAGTTTGCGCCGGGAAGCGTTTCCCGGCAAAAGGAAACAAAGTAAATCTTGTGGCTAAGGAAAACCCCCAAAAAATGTCATCACCAGCTTCGAACAGGGTTGCTTTTGTCTGATGGATTTTAAGGTGGTCATGACATGCTCCTCCAACTCTGCACAGATGGTAACTATGGAAATTAAAATTCCCACCGCGTGTCGCCAGCCTCCGTCCGCCGTACCTCGCAAAACGTTCCCAATAATTTCCTTATTCTTAGCTTTCCAACTGCTCCATGTTCCGTCGCCACTGAGTATGTTGTATTTCGTCGTGGGTTTTCTCTCTTTAATAGTTTGCTGCTCAGGTTGTTTCGCTGTTTCCCGATGAACGTACTGATTGAGTCGAAGTGTCTCAGTACGGCGCGAAACGGTTGTAACTTCCCCTGTACACTGCAGCCTGCAACGAATATCATTTCACCAGTGTATTTCACCTTATGTTAGTACGTCACACAAACTGCTGCCTTAACATTAAAGGCCACCGGGAGATTTTACGCAGCGATTATTTCACGCGATACGCTCTCGCGCAAGGTTTCACCAAATATTTAGTAGTTCCAGGCAAGTGTTTCAATTAATGTTTTAAACAGTGATGTCAATAACAGAAGTAGTAGACGTTTGAATCTTACCCCGTAACCCGCAACAGGTCCTATGCTGTGCCCAAGGTAAGGATCTGCGTACTCCCGACCGTACCTAAGTAGGTACGTGGACAGGTCAGTCTTTGCGGAACCAGGATTTGGAACTAACAACGAACTTTAAAAAAGAAAAGCACAAAGAAAAAAAAAACAAACCCAAATTAAACAAGATGCAAGGGTAATTAGTCGAGCAGGCAATCCACATGCGGCAGGTAAATTTTGCATAATTACTTTCCAGTATAGGACCCAATGTTTCCCGCAAAGAATTCAATAATCATGTGTATATGTAATATTCTGTAAAATGTATGTTTTTATAGATCAATTACTATATTCCACAATAGATCCATGAACAGGACCGGGAGAAGAAAACAGGGATTGTTTTAACGCTTGGATAAGGACCCACGGGTTGAAGATTTTTCACGGCAGATGTATTTTGTTCTAATTTACTTAGTACATAACAAAAAAGAAATTACATAGTTTCCAATATAAATTAGCACGGGGATTGAGACACTATATTATACTTCAATTTGTGAACAAATGGACGATTTACTTCAAGTCAACAATTTTTCAGGATTTTTCCTCCATCAATAAACAACATCTCTTATTTTTTTAAATGGAAAATTTAACAGCTATGCAAAATCCGACATGTACACGTACATGTCTTAGTATTATTCAATAAAAGATTGCATCTCTCGTGGCAGTTCTCTCATTTTGGTTTTAATAAACCCTGTTGATAAGAGTCCTCGAAGAAGAGTTTTAATTGTTAATTTTTAATCGTTGGTTTACCAATATAACCAGAGTTGGTGTCATAAATAGTACTACAATATATATTTAAACTCAAGCCATGTTTACAAATTGCATAATAGGAGAAATATGAGGTACATTAGAAAATCAAAATAGATTTAATCCTCTCTCATAGGGAAATTAACTTTCACTTGGTAAACATGCTTCAAATAACTGGCCAGTGGGCAGATTAAAGCTCTTTGGAGTGTGAACAGAGGATTATAAATGTATTTTGAATGTAATTAAAGTTTACAAAATAGATTACCCTAATTATTAAAGTTGCATCCTTATTATTATATCCAAAACATAACTGGCATTATTACATTTAGTTCAAAAGCGAAACTTTTGAAATGGCAATAGTATTATGCAGTTTTCATAGGAAAAAGTTTTCTTTCAGATCATTTCTCTATAAAAAATACATTAGTAGGAAAGTGTTGCATGTAATCCTATATGTTCTTATTTAGGGGAGTGGAAACAGCGTTACAACCATCCCTGTTTTGACTGAATAGTGTTCTAGAAGTACTTTTTTCCACTTCAAGAACAAAGATGGCGTTAGAAGGATTTTGAATTAATAAGGTTAGATGGGATTCTGAAAACTACTATTCACACAAAAACACACACAATCACACATTAGGTTGCAATGTATCTTTCCAAAGATATTGCATGCACTTTTGGACAAAGTGAACCCAGGATTTACTTTATACTGTTATAAAAATTGCATTACTTTTCCACTCGCATAACCTACACACCAAACAACACTCACAACACAAAACACACAAGGTGCCCAGTAATATTTGCTGCCACCAAGGGTACGTACACCGTGCCGCGTAGTTACACGTTAAAAACCAAAGTTAAAGTAGGTATCTTAATTAAACTATGTATTAGCATGGAACAAGTGTTAAGTTATTACTTTGGATTTTGGTTTATATTCAGTTTATATTCGTGTAATTTAAACCAAAATTTCAAGTGGAAATTACCAACACGGCACGTATTCCAATCTACGCACGTGAAATGTACCAGATTAATTCTAGACAAATTTGTAAATTATTCCCCTTAATAGCAGTAAAAATCACTAGAACAACCTGATTTCTGCTGGTTAACACGAAACATTTGGAATTTTATGAAGTAAGCCTGGGGATTTTTCTGTCCGCATTGCGTCTCCGCCGTAGCATTTCGGCTTTGAAGTAGTTTTCCCACACGAAACTTGTTGGAAAGGTGGGTTGAAAACAATAAAGAAACAAGCTAAATGGCTGCTCATACTTCCATTGAAAGCACGGAAACTTATTCTATGCCGAAGACAACAAACAACACGGCCAAGCTATTAAAACTACTCGCGTGCGTACCCAACATCTCCCACTCACACATTACCTCTCCGTCTTCTTATCCTATCAATTTTTCCTCAAAATACAGGAAAGCACTTTGTCGAAACACTTTCCATGAGAGGAAGAGAGACAGGGAGTAGGTCTGTAAGTGAGCGAGCGAGGAGGGAATTTTTAAAGCAAAGATATGCCACGCAATCGGGTTAACGGAATGAAAACACGAGACACGGCGAGAAGATACTCAACCAAAAAACCAACAAAAAATACCATCACACCAAGTTACGGCAAAGGAAAGTGATTGGAGGAAGAGGAAAAAAATAAAGAGACAGCAAGAGATAGATATTGAGGAAGAAAGAAGGTAAAAGTGCATGCGGTAAGCGAATAATCTGCTAGCGGAGGAAGAAAAACAGAGAAATGGCCGAGACCGAACGTAAGATATGCGCAAACAGTGCTGAAAATGAAGATAAATATTTGGGTGATGGGCAAGGTGAGAGTGGAAGAACGTACCCAGCAACTGCTGCGTATGAAGCTACGGGTTGAGCTGCCGCTGCAGCCGCGGTGTAGGCCCTTGCGGCGGCCGCGGTGTATCCCGCAGCAGCCGCCGCTGCGTATCCTGCCTGCAACATACAGAACACCGATATTAGAAATGTGAACAGCTACCGTATATATAAATGCCAAACGAAAACACTCTGGTTCCCGTTGAAATGTCAAAACCACACCGACAAGGGTCCTGATGGAGTTTTACCTGAAGTTGGTAACGGTCAGCACCGGCGTGGGCTAAAAACGGGTCGTAGTAGACTCCCCTGCAACAAATGGTAATGACAGAATGGTAACCGAGGAGATCATCCACATCGATTAATAATAGTAATTTTCAAATCATTAATAGAGAAACGTCTGGCCCAATATTCAGCGGAGTTGTTGTTGAACCGCCGCGACAACTCTGTCGAAGCGATGTTCCTCGCTTTGCTGGCTTTCAATGCAATTTGCTGGCATTTTTTTTTATTAAATTACCTCTAGTAATATAGTTATACTTTATTTAGGTAAATGGAGTCTATGTAAAGCCGCAAAGGCAAGAAAATAAATATTGCAAAGTTTGAATTTGATTAAACAACGTTAACTCCTGTAACAAGTGCGTTATAAGTTAGCGAAAGAAAACTAATTAACCTAACGTAACCAAAACTAGTTTAAAGTACGTTTTGACACGCTGCGGTTCTTTTATGTTCACGGTTGTTTTTCGATAAAACCGTTATTTCACGGCGAAAACCGGTTTTATGTCCAAACTCGCGATAACATATGCACCACAATTATTCCGTTATAACAAGTTTAACTTCAAGTTTTTAAATTTTAAACTCCAGGTGACTAATTATGTTGTGAAATAAACAATATTACTTTAAAAATAAATGAAAAACCATATTATATCTAGACATTTAAACAGTAGTAATTTTTGATCTATTTTATTAGGAATTGAAAGCCAACGAAGCCGTGAACCAAAAATTTCATTTGTATATAGCAATATAATAAATTTTCACTTTCCCCAGCAATTAATTACTTTTGCTTAATTAATGAAACCCCATTAAATTAAAATTGGACTCGGAAGAGTACGCTAAGACAGCTTGTCATAGTTCAACAACACTCCATTAATAATGGGACTCATTTATATTTACAGAACATAATTAAAATGACAATTAGATTGATGAAGCTTAATTACAACCCGTCATCACACCTCGGTATTAAAATTTTGAAGCTCATTTTTTCCTTCATTTTCTTATATTTTTTCCCCTACAAATAAAATATATGGCATGATGCAGGCTATAAAATATGAAATATGAAGGACAATTTTAATGCAATATCACCACTACCAATTTATTTTTCTCGCGAGTAAAAATGCAATTAAATCGGTGATCGTTAGCAAAAAACTTTCTAGAAAAATTATAAACCGTGCTTTTTAAAACTTAAAATTTCTGTGGTTTTAACTTTTTCAAAAACATCACAAACAGCGACCAAAAAATAAAACCGGATGCGATCAAATCGTTCAAAATTAAACTACTGCAAAAAAAGTAAACAAAAATGTGTGATTATATTTATACACATACCGGTATATATATAAAAATACTATTATAGTATATGTAATGCTAGGAACAGCCATCGATTTGTCAGGCAAAAAATATAAATATGGTAGTGTGAATAAATATACGTGACGTGAATGCCAAATACTACTATATATATATTTTTAAATAAATATATATATTTAAGAACGTGATCTTCATTTCTCCCAACTCTTTCCTCCTTCTGCAAGACCTACAATATCGATCCAATCAATGTATCGATCCATCAATGCAGCAATTTCCCATGCAAAAAAAGCAAGTACACATGGACATTCTCTTCTTTTTGTGAATTTGTAACATGTGGTCGAAGGAAAACACTAAAAACACTTCAAATCAATCAGTGAAATGAGACATTTTCCTGCATATTTCTTTTTGTTCAATTTATTTATCAAAAAGTGTGCTGAATTCTTGATTACCTTTGTGGAATTTTAAATAAATATAATGCCGATATAACAGAGTTTTAAAATAAAATTGAAATTTAAGAAATATTATTATCGTGTGAAATATTACAAACAGCATTAAAGTTGACATTGGGTATTTATTTGCATTAAAGTTTTACTCAACCGTGAAGCAAATGTGTCTAACTTTAAAATATGACTGACTACCCAATTAAAATCAACCAAAGGCTAAACTGGAACATGCAAAATAATTCCGAGATGCATATATTTGTATGTAAATGAGCTGATAGTTCCCAATTGATCCCTGAAGGGCTTTTACATTTCACCAACATGCCAGGTTGAGTAAATCTCACGAAGAGAAAAGGAAATTGGATATGATTACTCGTACCATTGCACATATTTCAACTGCTACAAGTCCAAAATTTTAATCCAAAGGGCTTTATGACTTTGAAGTGCAATGCAGGAAAAGCAACTTAGATTCCAAATAATTTTATCCAATGTTCCTATGTGATAATTCTGTCAAAATAAACACATTTCGATAATTTCATTCTAGTACAGATTACTTTAGTCCAAACAAATAATTATTGAAAATTTATATTAAAACCCTTATTGAAATAAAAATTATATTAAAGGTGAACTGACAGGGCGGTAAGTGAACTCTGAACTGTACCTTTTCTGGCCAATCATGGACAGACTAATTGGCCAGTAGCCCCAATTTACCCAATGGCAGGGTTGGTCATAGTCCACTTTTACCGCCCTGTCAGTTCCCCTTTAATAGCTCAAAGATAAAGTTAATAACTTTAAGGGAGTAGATCGTGCACGACCGGGTGGAGCGTGTTTTGGGGGTGGAAAATCGTGGCGGGAAAACTTACGGGCTTAATTTAAAATTATTGGGTAACTATTTCGAAAAACTAACGGTTATAGGTTGTTCCGGATGAGTTGGAGTACGTATGGTTGTAGCGGTTTTCTGAAATTATTATTCGTTTTCGTTTACGAGGTGAAATAGCACAAAAAAGGCCGTTCGGAGTGACATTTTTACTTCGTAAACGAAAACTAATAATAATTTCAGAAAACCGCTTAAACCATACGTACTCCAACTCATTCGGAACAACGTACCACCGGTAGTTTTTCGAAATAGTGACCCGATAATTTTAAATTAAGCCCGTAAGTTTTCCCGCCACGATTTTCCACCCCCAAAACACGCTCCACCCGGCCGTGCACGATCTGCTCCCTTAAAGGTGAACTGAAGCCAAGAAAAACAATGAAGAAAGAAAGTGTTGCAATCAAATCTTTGTGGGAATTAGTAAAAAGTTATTAGCACTTAAAGTTCAAAGGGGTAATTAAGTTAGGAGGTTCTCCTATGCTTGCCAACATCCTATCTGGCAAACTTGAAGTACTAATAACTATTTATATACCGATTTCCACACAGATTTTGTCGCAACATTTCCTTTCTTCGTTGCTTTTCTTCCTGTAGGTTAAGTTTCAGGGTACCTTACAAAACTTTATAGGTAGAAGGAAATAAGGAAGGAAGGAATAAGATTAATCCAGAATTCAGCACGCGAAAACGTTTTTAGTGCTATACCAACATGTAATTCGTTACCACAGTCACCACAAAAAGATCCCATATGGTCAGAGTTGGAAGAAAATCCGATCTATTGGATGGATGGATTGATTGGGAGGGAGGAAAAAGTAAGTAATTGTAATGTAAAAAGGATGGAGGTAAGGTATGGTTATGTAAAAAGGGGGGTTTGGGTTGGTAAAAAAAGGCGTTTTAAAAAAGGGGAAGGGTTGGGTGGGGTAAGTTGGTTGTGTGTGAGTGGAGTGTGGCTATTTCGACACGTGCATACCAACTAATGATTACTGATTCAACGAACCAACCGCATTTCACATCCCGTCCGACAACAAACGTTTGGCGTCGTGCGGTGGGGGAAAAAGCGCCCCCTCTCCGACAAAGTATGAACCACAACGAGAAACGACAATAACAACAACATCGACGACGACGAGAAACAACTGAAAAACAAAGGGTGTGTTTTGTCCCACCGCTTCGTGCCAGAAGAAAAAACTTACGGGGTGTAGCCATGCAGAGCGGTAGCGGCGGCGGCAGCGGTTAGTGGAGAAGGGTGCCTGGCCAGGGCCGTGTACGCCCCCCGCACCCGGCCTCTCTGGATCGCAACACCACGTAAGGCGGCCGCTAGCAGAGACACATGCAGACCCGACGGTCACGTCATTTCATGTCATGTCATTCGAATGTCACAAGGTCAAAGGTCAAGGTCAACGGAAAAACACGCTCAACGGCAACCACCGCTTCCAAGGAGCAGGACGGGAGAAGGAAGAGGAGCGGGACATGAGTGACCGATGACACTGGGAGGAAGAGTAACCTCTCTTCGGCCTGGCCATCGCAATGCTTTGTTTTAATTAGACAGTCGGGTGACCCAAGTCCGTGCCAGATCTGAGAGGGGCTTTCGTCTTGGCGGTGCTGCTAAGCTAAGAGGGTCTCCGGGAGGATCTCTGCAAGGGCCTCACACGGGGAAGAAACCCAAACCATCTCTCCAGCCATCGCAATGCTTTGTTTTAATATGGGACAGTTGGATGACTGGGGCCCGTGCCAGTTCTGAGTGGGTCTCTGTCTCTGGGAGGATCTCTGGAAGGGCCTCACATGGGGAAGAAAGCAAAACCATCTATCCAGCCATCGCAATGCTTTGTTTTAATTAGACAGTCGGGGGACCCAAGTACGTGCCAGTTCTGAGAGGAGCTTTCGTCTTGTCGGTGCTGCTATACTAAAAGGGTCTCTGGGAAGATCTCTGGAAGGGCCTCACATAGGGAAGGAAGGAAAACCCTATCTCCAGCCATCGCAATGCTTTGTTTTAATATGGGACCAGTCAGATGACCCAAGACCGTGCCAGTTCTGGGAAAGGCTTTCATCTTGTCAGTGCTGCTAGACTAAAAGGGCTTCTGGAAGGATCTCGCACAATAAGCCAATTTAAGCAATTAATATCCACCATTGTTTGATGCACACAAGTACAAATCCACAAATTCAGAACTACCAGAAACCCGTGTTATGACATTTTTTTGGACCCGCCATCTTGTGTCTATAAGAAAACCTAAAATTGAGACACGGCTACAATAACAACAATCGGTCACTGCAATCTTGAATGTAGAAGCCTTATAGCATCATCCACTTGTACGTTGCACTCAATTATCCCCGCAAGGTCCTAACTTAATCTCTAGGTTGTTCCTGGGCATTTGAAGGTTTCATGGCCTACCATTGCTACAACCGCTAAAAAATATCAATCGATTGATGTCCAGCTCAAGTCCTATTGATTCTAGCTTGGAAAAAGGGGTGGAACAACTGATAAGGCTACCGCGCATAGTCCGAAATAAACTACAGGCATCTTCATCCCCTTTGGCCAGAGAAGCCAATTGGCTTGGTAATTGAAGGAAACTAGCAAACCAATGGGAACCACTTACCCCCACAGCATGCAATTAACCGCGTGCAGGATTAATGTCACCCTATAAAAATCCTGACACCAGGGTAGACAAGGGGAAAAAAAGAGCACCTCTTCTGTGTGGGTTATCTGGCTCAATTTACCAGATGTTACTCTTCCACATCAAACCATCATGGGAATTACTCTTATTTTTTCCTCGTAGTATACATGACTCTGCTAGAATCTTGATTTTAAAAAGGTCACAGTCAGAGCACAGCAGCCACAGATTCAAATCAAGAGGCATATGGCACGTATCGCAGCGCCATTACCTAATGGAATAGTGGCAGGTGATGTTTCAATACGTACCAGGTACCCTTTTACATTTTGGATCTGTTAAGTTGATTGCCCCTACTGTATCGGCCCTACAAGTCCAAATGAAATGCTAATGACATTTTCCTCATCCATACTTATACGCGACGAACAAAGCTTCGCGCGCGTGATCCCAAACTACGTAATAACTTCCCAGCAATTCCAGGCCCTAAATCTTGATCAGTGTAATCAATCAATGACAAAGTATGCCATTGTGTGATTGCGGGGAATTAATTGATTGTATTGCAACAGTATTCTTCTCATCTAATCAATTTGCCGTAACGGCACAGCGTCAAACTACGCAACCTCCTCCACTTCCTAGCATCAGAAGCAGAATCGATTCCCACAACATACCTTAGTTATTCCAACATATCAGTCCTTCAGGCTTCACGTTTTTACTAACAGGACCATACTTTATTCTAATTGACCCATTCGCATCTCACTTATCAATCGCTTACGCAACAATAAATCCTTTGGCAGAATATAACAAATATACAAATATTACCATGTTATAAGATGCCACTACATTGAAAACTTTGTGTCATTGATTAAATGTAACTGTTCACAATGTTTGTTGTTTTGAAAAAGGGTGCGGATGGATCCTCTTCATCCGCTGCGATTAGCGAATGGCACGCGGCTTAAAAGAGTGTCAGCGTCTAATCGCCAGGTCGACACTAATGTAACCTCTTCTGAATCGTTTCCTAATCCATGGACTGTCTAAGCAATAGATGCCCCTACCCAGATCCAAGCTGATAAACGACCCAACCGAAGATTTATCCTTCATGCATAACTCACTGTCAGTGAAATCATCTATCTTCCCTCCCTTATATCATTAGCCCACATCTACTGATGCTGGATCGATGGACAGATACTTCAGCTTTAAGGGATGATATTAGTTGCTAAGTTCAGGACCTATTTCTCTACTTCCAACGGAGCCACAGATGGTAAGCTATTACCCAATGCCACGCGTCCTTACATCCTAAACACAAGGTCCCATATTAGAAACACTGTCTGTAGAATCTGCTAACATACATCACTTGACAGCAGTGACTAGATCT
This sequence comes from Glomeris marginata, assembly GCA_034696005.1. NCBI lineage: Eukaryota > Metazoa > Arthropoda > Diplopoda > Glomerida > Glomeridae > Glomeris > Glomeris marginata. Next base: position 17,841 of record JAQFZQ010000274.1, on the reverse strand, counting down.
AACCCCGTTTCTTTCAGTGGAAGTACGTATAAAAAGATGACATTTGTCGCTTGCTGCCTTCGAAGCGCAATTCAATAATTTCTCCAAAAAATATTAAAATGAAATTCAAAACATGATGTAGAACAGTTCCTGGCCAATGAACACTGCCTTAACTCTTTTTTTTCACCTTCTGTATTCTGAAGAAGCCAAAAGTAATAATTAAAAGTGCACGGCGAAACATCCTAGCAACACACCGCATAGATTCAGCGCAACGACAGATTACTGAATCCCTACACTACGCTATTCATCGAGTTCCCCACTTGCTATAATGAATCCCCTGATCTTTTGGATACTAGAGTAAATCGTTCCAGGAGGGCTTTTACCAGCAGGAATGACCCAACGAACCAAGCCACCATTCGTCAACTATTCACGAGCAGCTATACCGGATTTCCAGGTCTCCTAGTAAGACTTTCCACTCAGTGGTCTTCTCTTGCATTATTTAGGAGAAGGTGGGATAGAGGACAGGAGGGGTAGAAGCACTTAACAGGTTACTTTGCTTGTACTGCGTCAGGAATCACCTGGTTTGTTGGAGGTGGAGGGAAGTTTTGGAGGTGGGAGGAGTTTGAGTCTGACCATAGACATGGTACTACTATAAAAGCCGAATGGGGAATCAGAGCATGCGCAGTCCCTGTGCAAATTTAATTTCCGAAAGGGTGTTTAATTAGTATTCCGGTCCCTGGTGACACAACCAATGGATGATAGGACAGCAAACTTTCCTTTTTCCCTTCAGCAAAGTGCAAAGATGGCGGCCAGGCTAACACATAAACCGATCACGTACTATATAGACTCCCAGTGCAATCATGATGCTGATGATGATGATAATAATGATGATGATGAAGGAAGGGAAGGGGTAAAAGGATGGGAGGGGTTTGGTGATATTCCACATAACAAATCCCATTAACAAGGCAACCACCATGAGTATTTTTTGTTTGTTTTGTACACGAACTACTATATAGAAAAGAAGCCGTGAAATGATTAAAACAGATCAACTACAAGTGGAATAAAATACAGTGACACAAACTCCTAAAATATAAATCATATTAAATAAAAACCTAACCCCTTCGCTATTAAACAACTGCAGACCAATCATTCCTACAGAAAACCCAACAATTAAAACAGACAAGAAGACGAGAGATATAGCGATAGAAAAATCGAGAAAAGGGGGGTAAATAGGAATAGAGTATAGAAAGGGGCGGGGTTTTGTTTTTTAAAGGGGTGGGATGGTGGGGAAAACACGTGGGTAAGTGATATGAGACAAAAGGAATTCAAATTTTATCAATAACTACAATGTGAATGAAAGAAAATATAGAAATGAAATTGCATTCATATGCGATATATAAGTAAGTTCAAATTTGAAAGACAAGACAAGTTATTTACACGTCATTCCTAAGAATATACAGACTGAAAAATTGGGAACAAAAAGTGAAAACTTTCATGTAACCATCATCGTCATATGGAAAGCTTTTTATAGGCAAGTCCAATCCAATCAGTCAGTGAATTTACATGTACAATATATGCATATGTAAAGATGCAGTGAATAATAATAGTGCACATTCATTCCTACTCGCGTTAATATCATTTTCCAGTGTTTAAACTTATAGAAATGACGGTCTTAACTTAAAAAATAAATAATAATTACAGATCTAAGCTATCTATAAAGAAACAGAGAGACAGCAATGACAGTTCAATAATAACTTCCAACGAGATTTTCATTTTTAAAGTACGTATTTAAAAAGCAGATTGAAACCAATTTGAAACCAATGAAATTTTAGTATAATATATTTACAAACCTCTTATTATTGAAAGATGTTCAATTTCAAATTTATATTAATGTACCAAGAATGCAGATATTTTTATAATTTCAAATTTTTAAGAAGCAACACTGGGTGACAGAATAAATATTTAATCTAATTTAAGCAATTTAAGCTATGCGTCCTCTAGTGACACAAATGCAAACTTCAAAGTTAGATGAATGATTTCTGGATTATGTACCTGTATTTCTTACAGTGTATATGTTTCTTAAATGGTTAACTTTATAACTTCAAACTTCATAAACACAGTCACTACATTGCAGTTGCATTTGGGTACCACAAGATGGCGCTGGCACTACTGCGCATGCGCATTAGCAACGTGCAAAATAGTTTACTTAAAATCCACCACAACAAAAGCATTCATGTATAACAAATATTTAATGCTTCTTTTTTCTGTTTAATCCATATGTACTACTAATTTAAAATCCATCCTTTCAAAATTGCTTACACAAAAGCCATTCAACTCTGGCTTTCAACACATTAATTATACTTTCAATGGCACGCAAAAACCCATTATTATTATTCAAATTTATGCGTACACTTTTATCATTAAAGCTGGTACTTATGTTTTTTTTTCTTTCTCTCTTTTCATTTTTTGTTAAGCATATTTGCTCCTTATTTCATTATTCACATCACCCAGTTATGCTGAAGAGCAGTTGCACCTGGCATTAAAACAAAAATAAATAATAATACATTATATATAAACAAGAAAATTATTTCAATATTAAAATTTAAATTTTTAAAATTAAAAACAAAAAACTGCCAAATTGAGAACCAAAAAAAGTTGAACAATATAGCTTCTTAAATTAATAAAATCTTTCAGAAACAATTTAGAGCTGGACCATCACTGATTCAACGAATGGGATTGGATAGATAGTTACAAGTGACCACTTGTCTACTATAGCAGTATCCATTTTCATTGAATCGATGGTAGGAAGAGGTATATACACAGAGGATAAGTAAAGAATAGATGGATAGGTGGTAAATAGAGAGGAGGGTTTAGAAAGAGTGTAGTAGAAGAAAAAGAAGGATATAAGAAGAAGAAAGTGATGGGAATGAACGAACAAACGATACTTACGCATGTCCAATGGCTGCAACTTACCATTGGGTATGGTAGGTGTTTTCTTTGTTTGAACTCTTGCTGTGGCATTATTCACCTGAAGCACGTCGAAAACAATACACACACATAGTATATATTAGTAAGCAGCAAGTATCCAATGAAACCTTAATTACAGAGAGGGAACCGATATTTCAAAAGTGTATTAACTTAAGAGTGCTCCGAGCTCATTCATCATTGTCAAACTTGAAAAACACTCAACTAATAATGTAATTCTTTATCAAAAATCGTTCAAAACTACTATATAAAAATGAGCTCGATGCTTCACACTCTTTTTTCTCTCTCTCTCTCCCCCTCTTTTGAACTATCAAACTTTCTCAATTGGGATCGATATACGTATACAAACACAACTTGTACACGTAGTTCCCAGAAAATCCGCAAGTGGCGCGCACCCAATATAAAAGAAAACCCTCAAAATAGAAATTAGCAACCTCTGTCACTCTTTTGCTTTCGGCTTTTTTGTTTTAGTACAGACAATAGCAGCTGCATTCAATCTTGTCATATACAAAAAAGTTCAGCTTTTATAAAAACAAAGTTCATATCGGTTACAGTGACATTTTAGGGACAGTTCACTTCAAAAACTTGAAAACTAGTAAAACTATAAAAAACTTTTAAGTTAGAATGGTAACAATAGTTAATGTTGATTGATATCGTATAAAATTCAGAGTTTAATGTTATTAATTGCTAGAAAATTAAACAGAAAAGTTATTACATATGTACCCTGTCAAAATAATATTTTCTTATTGAAAATGGAGTTTTTTTATTATTATTATAAATCGTAGCTTAATATGTCTAGTAATTTAGCATCAATAATTTCATTTAAAAGTCTGGATTTCCTCATACTACTTAGGTACACTGTATGTTGTACTATTACTTTACATAATAATTGCATATATTTACATTTAATTTCTGAATGCAATTTGAATGTTATGTGAAAATTGGAGTGCAGAGCACCACTTGGTCCTAATTTGATATACACAAATGTTATACCTAAATGGATTATTTTAGTCTGAAAGTATGTTCAATTTAATACGAGCTAGCAGACTAGCAAAGTATCAAAATTGATTGCTGGCATTATTGGAGATTGCAAACAAACGCTGCAGGCGCAAAATAACATTTTTCAAAACGGCTAATTGGCAAAATACAGTGATTAATTACGTCACTACCTTCATGATATACGTGCAACAAAACAGAAACACTGGGATTAGAGCCCTATACAGCTGAACAGAAATAATCTAGACATCATCCTTATTAGCAGTTTCTGCTTCTGAAAAGTTAAAGTAGACCTCATTTATTAAATGTTTGAAATGAAAGGAAAAAACAAAAAAAGAGGATTTTATATTCTGCCTGTAACAATCTTGTCAAACGAAATTAAATGTCGGTTTAAACATTGGAGAAGACGTTTCCTTTGTCGATAACATGAATATAATCCAATGTGGCATCAGCTAAGTCGGATGAGAGAGAAATATGGCCGATGACACTTGAAAGTGGAGTAGAAAGGACCTTTTTCTAAATCTATATACTTTCCCATATATGGTACAAACTGCAAGTAGATGGCTAAATCCCATTTCCACATCCGTTTAATTTCGTCAAGAGCTTCTTGCATCTCTCAGTAACGACATCAAGAGCAGCGCCATCCCAATCATCAGCGGACATTCCGCGTACTACTTCAATTTCCCAAAGGTGATAACAAAATACGCAAATTTCACTCGCCGATTGCAATCGAAAACCCAACTCTAAAACTGCCCTTGTACAATCTACACTCGCACATATCCTTCTTTCAGAGTAAAAAGTAATATTCATTTAGTTACGCCCCTGTTGCGCCTCTTAATGCTGCGTGTCTACTAACAGAGGCGTAAGTCGAACTAAACGATCATCGAGTTGCGCCCCTGTTACATTTCTTAGAGCGGAGTGTCTTTCAATACGGGCGCATTTTCAATCTGTAGCAGAAAGGGAAAAGTGATTTTTGAGTTACGCCCCTGTTGCGTCTTTTAGCATTGCGGTTCTATGAACACGGGCGTAAGTTGAACTCATTTTTAGTGTAACAGAAATGGAAAAATTACTATTGAATTACGCCCCTGTTGCATCTTTTAGCATTACGGTTCTCCCAACACAGGCGTAAGTCGGACGTAAAATTACTGTATAGCAGATATTTCCAAGTGATTGTACCCTCCTTCTCTTGTGACGTTGAATCTTATGCCCCAATCCCTTCCACCTGTGGTTTATTATATCTAGACACTCCTAACTTACGTAATATTTCAATCTTTGCTTTAACGGACAGAATATATGTTTAGTTGACATAATAGATTCTCTGGCGGCGCTGCATGCGAGTGGGATTCCATGTTTTAACTCCCTATATTACCCCATTTTTCAACTGCCACGCCATTTTTATACTAGCATAAATATGATGTTAGGAGTGTAAAAGTCTAGTGTAATAAAGATATGCCGGTCACTATAACGCTGCACTTTTGGTTGGCTACACCTCACAATACACCCTCCAATAACATAACGTCTTCCTATTTGCGGTATTTGAACCGAAAAAAAAAATGGCTGTGTGTTGGGACAGCGAGAAAAGATTGAGATTGAAGACGATCGTAGAGCAAAATGGCCGCCTCGTATGACACACTCATCACTTAGAGGTCTTACAGGGGTCAACTTCAATTCCCCACATGCCCCAAAAACTGTAATTCCACTGAAATTGAACCTGACAAAACTGCTAGCACAAAAACCCAGAGTTACGTTCACCCCCCATCCCCCAAAACCATCAAATTGCCACGTGACTAATGGCGGCCGCTGCTGGCGCCATCTACCGACTCCTAATGAAACTACCGCCATAAAACCTTGTACCAGCAAAATTGCGCAGGAAACTTTTTTAAAAAAATAAGGCAGTAATTTGGGGAGGTAGTTTAATTAAAGTGGAGCTTAATTTTTGCTCAACTTGAGCAGTTTTCTACGTAATATTGCTGGAAACGCAGTACTATTACGCGGTTAACGGTTTCAAGATTGCGAATCGGCAAGTGCTCGTTTTTGGATTACTTTTAATATGTAATATGTTAATATTAGGTAGACTTATCAGAAGGAAGGGGAACTCACTTGTATTAAAATAAACAAGTAAATATTGCGTATTAGCCGGTGCGCTGAACATGCAATCAGCATTCAGCGGATGGGTGGAAAATGTAGCTCAACTTGTTCATTTTTGCAAAAATTGGTCCATTAGAGCGGATAAGATGAGGTTGAGGCACAAGTGAACACAAAAGCAATTTATAAATGCAACACGGCATAGAATTAAATTACCTAAAAGCAACTTAATTCCACCAACAATCACCGGCAGCAACACTTAAATCATTTACAGTTCCGGCGGGTTGCCTTATCAGCCACTTTATAATTACTACCGTAGTAACCGCAAAGAAGATCAACTTCCTATAAGAAATTAGCAATTTCAGCTCCTTTTAATACTTCCCATTTAAATTGCAGATTGCACAGTGGCTGCATCATGTTAACGGGCCTAGTCTGGTGGAAATGTCAATATTGGGAATTCGGATCACGTGCCGCGAACCAATTAATGTTTTATAAACGCATTCAAACTGCAAAAAAATTACCATGTGAAGGTAATTAAAGAGCAAATAATTATCTACTTGTGCAATCTTATTTCAATTGTAGAGATTCACAAACTGGCAAAAGAGCATTTCTAACATAATTGTAAATTTCATTTGATTGCATAAAATACCATAAATTACTATTAGTCTAATTTGGTCCATGTCTTTCAGCAATATTTATTATAAAAAAGCAAGATGCGTGTGTTTATCAACAGGTGGCGCTGAGTGCAAGGTCATGGATTTTAAACCAAACATTGAGCACTGTTTAAACTAGGGAATATTGAACAAAAAAATATTTATTTTACCAAATTGTATTAAAATCTAAAAGTTCAACTATTTCCAACAAGTAACAGCGCTATCTGTTGGCAGAATGGGAACTCAAAGTAGGTGAGAGATTATCACAATTTTCCTTACAAAATTACAAATGTCCTCAAAGTGCTTCTTCAATATCACAATTGGATATGCTGATACTGAACAATTACTTGGAAGTAGGCCTAAAGATCATTCACCTAGTTGAAATTCCATCTTGCACCACCAGAGGGCGTGCAATACATGCTGGATTTAGGCGGATTTCCCCCCATAGTACCACTGAAATATTTATTCTTTCTTACTAAGTCAAAGGTTTACAGTTGAAAAATCAAGGGCTGTGTTTCAACAATGTTATATTTTATTTATTACTTTATTATGTATTATTCCCAGTTTATACCAGAAACTGCATGGTCGTTCAATCGATATTTGGGAGGGAAGACAAATGCATGGATCGATATTTTCGACATGAAATAACTTTTATACACTGGGTGTACTACTCGTCATTAAACTGTATAGATAGCATCAATTCAAGATTTTGTCACTAATTATATATAGGCCTATTGTAAATAGGTCCTTACTGTACCGGAAAAATAAATCTGGGCTTTTGAGAGCATTGAAGTTCGTCAAATGAATGAATTGAATGAACTTATATATGAATAGACCAAGAAGCAATTTTAAAAATAGGATAAAAAGGGGGAAAAAAGTAAGAATTTCCCAAAAAGGAATGATTAAGTATAGGATTTAAAGCCACTTTGAATGTGTGCAAAATTACCTTAAAATCGATGGGAATGCTCATGAATTCATTATCAAAACCCAATTTACAGGTTTGCAAACTTTGTTAAGGCACAGTGTAAACGCAACACGAATGCCAAATGCGAAGTAAATTAATTCTTTAGGCCTACTTCGAATAGCAAAGTCTTGAAAAACTTTTTTCACAAAAATAGTTTCAAAGATTTTGGGCGAAGTGCAGAACATTTATTCCCTATTGAAATGGGATTTAGCAGGGTTTTACGACTTCTTCCATCAATACCCGATCTGAAATGGCATCAAAATCTGCCCCAAAACCCAATTTAAGCCCTTCAAAAGTTTCCCCAATATATAGGACCAAAAATGCAAAGGCACTTTTCCCTCTTTCAATATGTGCAAAGAGCTTTATATATTTCAATCTCAATATATTTAGTATTAGGAAAGAAGAATAAGAAGAGGGAGAAGAAAAAGCCCAACAAACAACTCGGATTTCAATTTGTAGCAGGATAAGACACTAAACAACAAAAACAACAAAAAAATCCGGAAAATTTAATTACGACTTTAATAGGACAAAAAAATGCACACAAAAGGGGGAAACTGCAATTACAATTATTATTATTTGAATGTGGGTTATTCGAGCTAAGGATAAGAAAAGACAAACAGAAATGAAATGTTCGCAGACAAGTTTTTAAATTAAATCACTGCCTTGAAATGTTATCTGAAAAGAAGTAATAAAATTCCTCCAGGGAATGAAAATCAATAAAAGGGCAGAAAGAAAGGGGGAAAAAATACCACAGTCTAAAATGGAAGGAAGGATAAGAAGCTATCTTCAACATTAAATTTAATGAAGTGAAATTCATTTCTTACAATGGTAAAACATCCGCAAATATACAGGATGGTCCACTAGGTCCTTTACATTTAAACGAATTTCCCACAAATTTTAAACAAATTTCCCAAAACAGCTTATTTATTTAAAATATAATGATGATAATTATAACAATAATAATTACAATTGTGTATTTGTGGACCAGCCAGTAATTGCTTCACATTTAATTCCCATCCCTAAATATGTCTTACCTTTTGTTTTTAAATTCGTTCCTGAGATTTAACGTTTTCTCTAAGAAATGAAACAAATCTCAATTGGAAACACAGCAACTGACTTTGGTGGTTAAAGCAATAACAAAATATAACGTTGGCAATAATTATAATATATATATAATTTACCCAATGGCATTTATTTCAAGATTAAGATATTTTTGCAAAAAAATTAAGTACTAGATTTATATAAAATTTATTTAAAACATTTATAATAAGGTGCAATTTGCATAAAGTTTATTTAATACAATGTTATATCTTCCTGTCTAAATATTTCAATTAGTCTATACACAATAGCAACACATAACTTGTAATTGTTATTGAATTAAATACAATTACTTTTTACAAACATATTAAACTGTAATATACATATTGATATTAATTATTTCATTCATTTCTCATTAATTCACAACCAAATAGCTTTACCAGAATAAATGCAATTGGGCAGTATGCAATCAATATGTAAAAGTGTTGTACTAAAACCTATACTGATCATGATAAGTGGTGATTTAATGTAGTACTAGTCATAGTTGCAGTGTCAGTCAAAAAACACCCATTCTGTACTATGCTAATATAGTGAAAATCCTACTGCAAGCTACAGCAGTGTATATTATATATTTACCAGTCCATAAAACACGAATATGCATATATAATAAGAGCAGCAGAAGTAATATAAAAAGGGCCAAGGAAAGAAAAAGTTCACCGACAACCAACCAATTCAAATCCAGCTATAATCACAATTAAGTGAATGTATAAACTTTGTTTTCATACCATCGCCATTCAATTCCATTCACAGCAACGAAGTGTCACATGATATAATAGTACTGTAGTAATCATAATAGAAGCAACAAGGACAACAACAATAATAATTAATAATGATGCACTATGTGCAATTGTGTGCCTCAGCTTCACCGCATCATTCATTCATTCAAAAAACTTCCCATCAAACCCGTGTGTAATCATAATAACAAACAAACAAATCAGCAAGTTAATTATAAACTTAATGTAGTGGGAAATGGGAGGGGGTATATCTAACATTTTTAAAAATATTTTATTACATTTACAAGTTATGGGAAAAAATAACTGCAGTCTAACTAAAATTTTAGTTTTACAAAATCATTTTTTAACATGTCAATAAATGTTTCAGTAACTTATTAAAATTCCCTAAATTAAATAACAGACTTTGTAATGTGTATATTACAACTGGTCGTTTAGTGGCGCCACTGGCGAAGTCAAAAGTGCTGCCACCTTTCGAACAAAAGACGAATTAACATGACTACATGTCAAGAAAGTAATTAAACAGTTTTTAGTACTAAATATATCATTTGAAAGAATATATTGAATCTCTAATTCCAATTTTGAATGTTATAGACTATAGAGCATATGTAGATGACAGACAGTGGCGCCATCTGGCCGTTAATGCGCAGAACTACACTCACAAAATTTTTATATGTACACTGTAAGAAATGAAGGTATGGATGAGGTGCAAGTACGTTCTTTAAAAGGGATATGCACTCCAGTTGCTCCCTTAAGGGTGCAAAATTGTCCATTTTGTCCATATTTTTCTTAGAGTGTAGGTAGTCATTTTTTGATAATTTAGTTATATATCAATTGCTATTAGTAACTGAACATATATGACAAAAGCCCTTTCTTCAATGAATGTTTTTCATTTTGGGGTAAGTTTGTAAGTTTCCACTAATGTCCGTTAGAGGGCGCCTCGCCAAGCCGCCATTTTGCAATAGTGACAAACTTTGATCAGCCATGCTTTGCCATTTTCAATCGCCGACGAATCAGAGAGCAAACGCCCGATTTTCAAGCAAAGCAGACAAAATGTCAAATACAAAATGGCGGCCAACATGCCAAATTCTGGCTCAAAAAACAAATGGATATATTACGTCCTGGTGGTGTACGTATGACTGGGTATATACCATGGGTATACCATGTGACAAACTGAAAGCAAAGAGGAGAGAGATGGAGAGAGAGAGAGAGGTATAAAAAGCGTTCCAGGTGACCGGTGGCCGTGGCTCACACGATCACCCGCTCGCTATAGTAATATTTAGGGGCTGTTCAGGGGAAAAGTGCTACCACGGAAAACATATATAAAATAGAGATATATATCAATCACCATGCACCTCTATTTTCCTGCCCTCAACCACAGTGCCGTTCAATTTCTCTCGTGCTCTGTCAGCGTCCGAACTATTTGCGAAAGTTACAAACCCGAATCCCTGCATGCCAACAGGAAAACAGGGACACCATGCATTAAAAATCCGTGCACATGAGAAACAACTGCAATGTCTACTAATTCATATCAATCACCAATATATTATTCAAAGACACCAACAATAAAACGCAACTGTTATCATGGACAAATGTGTAACTTGTGTTGTGGTGTACAGTGTATGGAGAAGAAACAAAGATGGCCGACTTATTGGAAATGTTAATCGTAAAAATGCATTAATAGCTACATGTACCTTGTTATATATTCAATGACAGGGAATTCCCAGGATTTTTAAGAATATTTATAACCCCCCTTTAAATACAAAAGTCACTTTCTTTTCACAACCACCAGGTAGCACTGCTGTCGTTTTATTAAATTATTTTTTTTTAAAGGGGAATGCACTCTACCGACACCAATAATTTATAAGCCTAATAAAACTAAATTACACCAAAAGGCCTATCCAAAATAAAATAACAACTTGACATATCACTAATGTATATGTCCATTGAATAAAAAATCTCTGCAACTTCCCAGTCTTATATCATACCATATTACAACATTAGTGATAATGAATGAAGTTTATTTGTCTCACTTAACTTGACAATCAAGCCCCGCCCTCTGCCCCTCCCATGTTAATCTGTCATTATACGGTTGTTAATCACAGTAGGAGGAAACGAAAATCCAACCAATGGACATCTGGTGTAATGTTAGTATACATAATAACATTTGAAATTCCGTGTAATTGCAACTGACCAATGACAGATGGCTAGGGATGGGGGAAATGGGAGGAGTTAATTAAATTACTAATATAAAAATTGAAGTACAAATGTGAATATTGTGTTTTTGATGTACCAAACTTAAATAGCTAAATAGTATATGTACTAGTAATGCATTAATACATGAAATAATGGATTAAATATGTAATCCTGTGAACAGTAATATAATGATTTCATCAGTGTTTCCCAACTCAAATTTATTGAGTACATTTTTCTGCAAAGACTGTAGTATTAAAGGTGAACTGACATGACTTTGAAATTTTGATAATCTAAAATTAAACATTGATAAATATTATTCAAGTTTGTAGGCAAAATTATGAAAAATACAGTTTGGATTAAAAAATATATGCAGATATACAGATATCAAATTTAGCATGAAATATAGCTTTGGGTGGATTACAGATACGATCAAAACGGTTTCCATGGTGACAGCATCCAGCAATTTATAAAATTGAACAGCATCCATTGTTTTCTTGAATAATGCATATTTTTTTGGAAATATTTCATGAAAATTACATAGTATATTCAAATATACATGTATACTACGTGTCAAAACCAGCAATTAAAATTCACTTCAAATTTACACTGTCAGTACACCTTTAACGTTTCACAAAGCTGTCAAGTAATATCGATTCACACACCACAATATCTGCCAAAAACCTTTTACACTACTTTGGTAACAATATTGCCAAAACCTTCATTTCCATTGTTTCATATTTAAACAAGTGTGAATATTTTAACACGCCTTGTATTAAGTATGGTGTAAATTACAGTTGGGAAACAACTGATTAGACATGATGGTAATCAATTATTTAGAGGAATGAGAAAAAGTTACTAAATAAAAATAAAAACATTGAGCTTTTTCAAAAATTCCATTAAAATCTTGGTAAATTATGATTATTGTGTAAATCCTATTTATGTCATCATAAATAAATGAATAATGAAGGAGGAAGAAAAAGAAGAGAAGGGGATGAAAAGCATTAGCTAAATTTGTACAGTGTGGGTGTAATAAGCGTGTAAAGCAAAACACTGTAGTACATACTATATGGATTTCAAAGATCTGATTTACAAATTTACAAATTTCAAAATTATTATATATTGCTTTACTTATAGAAACAATTCACAATATAACACTTAATTCTATATCAGATCTTTCAAATAAAAAGCGAAAAAGGTGCAAAATACAAATCATTAATATATTCATCACAATTAAATTTAAATTAAAATTTAAATAGCGAGATTTGTTCACACCTTATTCGCAAAGTACTAAAATATAAAACTTAAAATATATTTACAAGTTATATGAATATAGAAAATGAATAAAAATGTATTCAAAATTACAGACCTTGGATCCTCTTTCGTTGAAAATGATTTCCACATCGAGTATTGCTCCAAATTGCTGGAAATAAAAAAGGACAAGATCAATTGTGACGTCATCAAGTAAAACGTCGCTGCATTTTCAATGAGCAGACGAATAAATCGCTTATTTTACAACTTCTTCTCATACATATAAAAAAATTCAAAAGCATGAATTCAAGACCCACATTACTCTTTGAACCAAATTTAATAGCCCAAAAAATTGGACAACTCCCCAAAGGAGGAGGAGCCCAAAAATGTCTGCCACATTTCATTTTTTATGATATGAATGCTGCAAATGCCATTAAAAAACTTCCCGTGAATTCTATTGGTCACTTTTTTATGTGTGTGTGCATGTCCACTATTCAGGATCAGTGTGTGTGTGACTTACAACTTCACTTTCCATCGGGGAAATTTGGGGTCATTTTAAATTTAGTGCAGTTTCCATCGAATGTTTTACTGTCAGTTTATATGGTGTGGTGGCGCTGCGATCGCCAAATATACTCTCTTCTTTCTCTCTCTGGGGATCGCAATGATTCTAATAAACATGGCCCATATCGGGGTCTATATTATACCCAAAGCACACATAAACATCAAATGGATGAGAATTATATGTCCTTATATATGATGTTCCTTCTTTTCGACATTATTCAGTAGATGTATTCAAAAACTTCCCCACAAGCGCAATTCTCAAAATTCTCCTAATTACAAATCTATTTTTATTACTAACTAAATCATTTAAAGGTGAAGTGACACGGTTTTGTAAATTACCCTGAAATTTAACCTACACGAAGAAAAACCATAAAGTAGGCAAGTATTTCAACAAAAACCCTGTGGAAATTAGTAAACAAAAGTTATTAGCACTTAAAGTTCGACGGGGTAATTAAGTTAGGAGGTTCGCCAATGCTAGCCAACCTCCTATACGGCAAACTTTAATATACTTTCATTGCTAATAATTTTTTACTAATTTCCAGAGATATTTTGTTACAACATTTGCAACCATGTAAGTTCATCTTTAAATGGTTTCCCTGCATAAGGTCACAGTTCATTTCGTCACATGCTACTTCGCCACAATAAGCTGGACACATTCATTGCATCACAATTAACTTACCACTGTGTTACTGCAATATCAGGGTGTCTACTAACCTTACATTTCAAAATTCCAGTAAATTTCCAGTATTTTCAATGTTTATAACTTTTTCCCAATAACACTTTGGTCACGTTCAATTTGTCACATTTATTTTGTAACACTCGGCTCTCCGCAATATTTTCGTCCCATTCATTTTGTCACACTAATAACTAACTAATTAGGTAGGTATTAATATTTGTTACAGAGGAGGGATCTTAGTCAAACCAAGTACACAGAAAGTTGTCTATCTTCTCGTACGGGTGGCATGCAAACACAAATGGTCCAATAGGTAATAACTATTGGAAAGGGAGTGAAGCCTGACCATTGGCAGTTTCACGCTTGGTGGTGGTGGCCACTTCCTCCTCTTCCTTACTTCTCTTTTCTAAGAGTTCATCTCGGTGGAAGCAAGAATCGATTTTTGTACGCCATTTTACTTCTGTCCAGCAACCATGCACATCAACCAACCAACCATCCAACACGTACACAATATAAGCAATGTGTGTATGATATCACACTTGCCTGTATATGCACATAACACTGTCATTACCTAGTGCTTATTCGTCACACGTGTCTCGAATGACAACTAAATCCTCTCTCATATCATCACTTCCAACAAATCATTTGCAACAAAGTGCTAAGTTTTGCTCTTCCAGCATCATCACATGTACAGTATAACTGACAAATTTCAATTTTACTAATGTACTACTATAAACTCAGTTTTTGTATATGTATTGTTACATTGCCAAAGAAGTAGTTCCTGGTGCAGGCGTAGTGATATCACAGGGACCATTTGTGCTGCACAAAGTCTCAAATTTCAGGTCAAACAGGATGCACTTTATTTTAATTCAAATTAAACTGTGCTTATGTATAACTACACTATAGTTTGATCAAGTACAAGAAAGATGTTGAAACCAGTTGTGAAAGTATGGTAAAGCATGTTTTCAAATTCCTTTCTTGCGCTTAATCAAACTATAGTCAAGTCAAATAATATGTGGATAAAAAGGAAAGTTAATGCATATCATCCAGTTTACATTACAGATATATAATAGAAATGGTACTAATAGTTCAAAAAATGACCTGTTTTTGAGGTGAACCCGTTTTAAAATAGTGCACAGGAAGTTGAAAGTTAGGTCCATAAATTCTTCCAACTTTCTCATTTTGAGAAGATGAAAATCAGTGGTGTCACATAATCGTTAAAGCAGAGATGCTAATCTTTGTAATGGAGGCGTTTTAATTGCGGTCAGTGAAGTAGCATAAAGCTATAGCCTCAATGGACATTTTTCACCAAACATTTTCTCCACCGATTAAATGACAAATTTAATTCTTCATTACACACCCGTTTGCATGCTTCATCTAATGGCAAGGCACGGTTTGGCCCCTTTCTTGACCTCGAATAATCGATACCATGCACACACTTTCATCTGTTGTCCTTCCATTTTCCCCCACTGCAGGATTATTACACTTTGTGCTATGGTACAACCAATGAGCTACAACCATCTCCCAAGCAAAATTTGGTACATGTATATCTTTGCTCACACAGTGGTAGTAAACTGAAGATAAACTTAAATTATTGCATTTGATGCGATCGCCGAAGGGGGAAAAGCTTGATCATCAATGACGTCACACCTGTATTGCAAGGGACAAAGAAATTTCCGCCAATGCACCCATTTTCTCACCCTATCTTTATCTTCATATTAATCATGGTCTAACCATGAGCTCTCTCATTGTCAAATCTACCCTATAACAATGGTCACTGACTGGTTCACATGACAACTAACACCTACATGCGTCACACTGACCCTAGCTCCATGGATAGCAGCATCAAAATGGCGACCAAAGTTGAATTAACCATAATCTAGCTGTATCTAGCAAGAGCTCTAGAAAACGTTTTCAAGTTACTGCCCTTATAAAAGTGAATGTTATAATTGGACAGAACAAAGTCAGCCCTTACATTGTGTGCAATTACTAAGGCAATTACATAGAAAACATCAAGAGGAAGGGGGGGGGATAAACTCTACATTTTATAAGCTGACATATTGTAAAGATTCCACTGCACAGTTGATACTAATTTATCTTGGCAATAGACAGGTGTGTCTACTTTCATGATTGCCATCTTAACGAGCCAATAACGCATGGTTGCTACTTGCTTGGCCACGCCCCCATAAGTTACAGAAGGGTGGGACTAAATAAGCGAAAGCTATTGGCTAGTACACAAACAAATATTGAAAGAGGTACACACTTCTTTTGGCCAAGATAGTATCAACTGTACCTTGACTGTACATCTCATGTGTTGTGTTCAAGCCCCGCCCTCAAATGAAAACCCCGCCCACTTCTACTTCTAGTAAAAGAATATCCACGTGTTTTCTATTTGTTTTCACACCACCAAAATCAAGAATGTGAGTGGAAGTCAAACTTTAGTAAATTACACGCAAAAACACACATGGTGACGTCCAGTAAAAGGAGGCGGAGTTTCGTAGAAGGCGGGGCTTTGAACACAAACCTACACGTATTTGTGGTGTTATTAATTTGAAAGCAGAAGACGGGGATACATTTTGTCGTCATCAAAATACCAGTATACCATATAGGTGCATTACTTTTAAGTGGAAGATGGAAAGAGTTGGGACGTTGCAAATCCCGTCACTAGCCACAATAATCTGCTTAATGGCGAAATTTCGCACCGAGATCCACAATCTCCTCCACTCAACTTTTCCATCCAGATCGATAGCAGCAAACGCAGCCAATCTGCTTCAAGAATAATAGTCTAACATAGCTCCGCCTCCTTGTCCTCCAAAACCTCACGTACTTCATGATCACAAATAATCAAGCTTTTGTAACGGAGTTGTATAACAATTGCGTGCACTAGCAACAAAATACAAGATCTCGACTTTCTCATTTGTCTGTACGTAAAGTACACCTTAAAAGGAATTGCTATGGAGATAGTAAAAACGTTTTCTTGGTACTAGTGGAAATAATACGGTCTATATAAGGATATGTTTACAGTAGTGTACAATTTCTGTGCTAGAAGTAAGTTTCAAGAGCGATTTGCATCTGGCCTGACAACTGGAATGTGACAGACAGGAAATAGCAGGTGGACGTCTTGCTAATAATAACAGAACAGAAAGTGTGTGCAGTTCCAAATTGCATTCTGGGAAAATTACTGGCACAAAAAAACAGTATAGCAGATAAAACGAGGAAGAAGAATGCGAACAGATGGGAAAAAGATAAACCAGATAACACATTTTAGTAGCCAGAAAGAAGCAATGGCTGCTTTCAATCTTCAACCATAATCAGGATTATGATGGTCAAGAAGTCTTACAGGGTGTCTACTAAACTTTCATTTCAAAATTCCAGTACGTTTCCAGTATTTTCAATTATATTTATAACTTTTTCATGACACAAAATACATAAAGTGAAAGATTGTTACATAACCAACCACATTAATCCCTTAAAAACTGATGAATAAGTTGAATGAACCATCCAATTTTAAAAGTCTAATATGCTTAATTGGTCTTTTGTTGCAAGCAAATTGACCAATTTCATGAGCCTCCCATTGGTTGTCTCGTATAATTGATCTGTGAAGAGCGCTGTCGAGCTCAACCAAAATGGCGGCTCGGTAGAGTAGAACTACTCGAAAATAGCATGTGAGAA